>CAJNIZ010000991.1:41282-70744 GCA_905231905.1 Symbiodinium pilosum
ACCGTTTTGAAAACTAGCCTCCGAGGGCCATCTGGGCCCGAGCACCATTTTTTGGAGGTCGGGGGGGGTACCGGAAGACGCGCAATTTGAGAAACGGGTCCCCAATGATGCTGATGATGCTGGCCCCCGTGGCCAGCATCATCAGCATCATTGGGGTCCCGTTTGTCCTTTTGCCAGGCTTCTAGGCTGTCTGTGCCCAGTGGGCCAGGCCTGATGGGGTTCCTGAATGTTGGATGTTGGAACCACGGAGGCTATATGAGTCTTCGCGAGTTTTATGATTAGTTTGCCATGGTATTGAAGGATGGGGTGATGGGTTGCAGAACTTATGGTGGTTTTATGCAGGTTTTCTACGTGTTTTATACTCGTTTTATGACAGTTTTACGTTTTTTGCGCGTGGGTTTTCGTAGCGTCCCCCTCCCTGCCCACCCGGCCATCATGTGAAAGCCAAGCCCATGCTGATGCTCCTGATTGAGAGTCATGTGCGACAAACTTATGTTATTGCTACCTGCGATGTTTTTTAGGTGTGGAAGGTTCTATTATCTCTAGCTTTACTGAAAACGGCCGAAAATGAGGTCGCAATGTGCTGATGATGTTCCTGTAAGAGGCGCGCGCGCGCGCCTCGTAGAGAAGCATCATCAGCACAATTGGGAACCCGTTTTGGCTTAATTGGGACCAGAGGGTCAAAAGCCCAAGAAAAACCATCCAAGTACGAAGGCGGCAGGGCCGGCCCTTGCTGCCAGGCCTAAAATCCGGCCCAGCCGTCATGGTCCCGTGCGGGTGCACGCCTAGCCACAGCTATGCTTTATTTCGGGGCGGCACAGGCCGGCCTGGCCGTCCCCTGTCCAAAGCCCAGCCATCATGTGAAGACGAAGCCCACCCGATCGGGAGAAATGCACGAAAACATGCTATTCTTGTAATCTGATATGTTTTTTTGGTTTGGAAGTTCTTGTTCCATCTAGCTAAACTCAAAACGTGCGCGCGCCTCGTACAGGAAGATCATTGGCACAATTGGGACCCCATTTTGGGTCGTTTTGAGTTTAGCTAGATAGAACAAGAACTTCCAAACCAAAAAATGCCAGATGGCAAGAATAGCATTTTTTTCGTGCGTTTCTCCTGATCAGGAGCATCAGCAGAGCCGGGGTGGGCTTGATTTTCACATGATGGCTGGGTTTTGGAAGGGCGACGGCCAAGCCGGCACCTGGCGCCAGGCCCTAAATAAGTAAGGACTATAGTCTATTGGAATCCAAATTGAGGTTCCCCTATTAGGGAAACCATGTTGTGCATTCTCAACTTCTCCGTGTGCCACCTTTGGACCTTCAGTAACTCCAGAACGCCATGGAAGGAAGGCTTCAAGTCAGTAAAAGGGCATGCTGCCAGGAATTACTGTAGGTCACAAGACAATGACAAGGACCTCATAACCCTGGAAAAGACACACGCTCACCTCTACCCCACAATCCAACGGTCCTGCACATGAAACCCATCGGAAAAAAAAACTCAAATTATGCAACCTCAAAGCTCAACCAACTGCTAAAATCCCTCAAGCCTTGAAAGCCTTGAAGTGATCCCTGAAACCTTTACCGGTTGCATCCGAGGATCCAAGCCCCAAAAACCCCAATTAACACACAAAAAAGAACTCTTGTAAACCCTCAAGCCAAAAACACCTGAGCCCCTAGCCCTAAACCGTCGAAAATCCAAAACCGAAAAAGAAAAAAAAAACTCTCAACCTGGAAACAAAAGCGAAAAGCCATGAAAACTGCATGCCAATCCCAACCTGCGGAAATATTTAAGACCTTGAACGATCCTAGAATATCTAAAGTCCTAAGAACCCTATACACCGAAAAACTTAACCTTAAAATTCGAACAAAACCCAATTTCCGGCATGGTGAAAAAAGAACCTCAAGACGAAACAACAGTAAGCATAGAGATTGAACAAGGCTAACGTCCCAAACGCTCACAACGCGGTCACAGGGTCGCACAAGTAACGTTCGTGCCCCCCCTTTTAAGGGAAGCGAGTAGCCTGCGACTCACTCGTGCTTGGGATGCGGGGAACCCATGAAAAGCTGAGCCCGGGGCCCATCATACACCGCGCCAGTCTTGAAGACATGTCTCTTGCGGGCACGCCTGCTGTCACTTGCACGCTGTCAAGGCATGTGCAGTTCCTTCCTCCCCCTACACCACAGAGGAGGCCATGAAACCACCCTCGCCCTGGACAAGACAGTGGGAACTGAGCAACGGACACCAGTGGTCCACCTCCAAAGTGTTGGAGGTTCTGGAGCTCTCCTGCCTTCCAAAGGGCTAAGTTTATTGCTGACGTCCATTCATTCTTCCTCCTTACTAGATCTTGCATATCCGGACCTCTCTGAGGAAGTAGTTCGCAGCCAAGGACTCGGACGTGCCATCATCGGCCTCGCTAAAGAGAAATCACGGAAGGCGAGTGCTGACTCCAGGCCCTTGCGGCTATTGGCGAATTTTCTCCGGATCCTTGGACTATGGCAGTGACAGTTGCAGGTTTGTCCACCCTTCATGATTCGTCATGATGATGGCAATGTGAGGCCAGGCTGCGAAGGTCCTTTGCTTCGGGTAAGCCTGAATGGCCCCACGACCACAGCAAGGGGAGGCAGAGGCAAAGATGCAAAAGTGAGGACGCCGCTGGGCTGAACAGTCTGCCTCGGCTGTCGGTCTATCGAAGATCACGTCTAAAGGCTCATGTAACATTCATCACAGGTGCCGCTGTCTATCGTGAGTGACATCCTTCAGCCGAACAGAACTGGGGGCCGTGTCCTGGCAAGACACAATGGCCTCTCCAAAGCCACATTGCAAGACCCGCGAGACGTGTCAGGGGTACGGCTCCGTCAACGCCGAGGCTTCCCTTCTCCGCCTTCTAACGCGGAGCCATGGAAACGAGAGGAGAAAGGATGTGCTGTAAAGCTCTACAGTTCTATGCTTATATACATCACAGAGCTCGAGTGACACACCACATAATGTTGAATCCCGATGAAATTTTCTTGAAAATTATTCTGCACCGCCTACTTGTATTCGATTTGGGGAATCCCAATATGGTTTTTCTGCCGGAAAAAATTCTAGGCAAGGTTTTGATGGGGCCAAAATGCTTTTGGTTTTAAATTGTTAAAGCCAGGCCTTTACGTGAAAAGGACAGGCTCTATTACCTCTCGAAGCTGGAATTCGATGCCGCAAGAACAGCCGCTGTCTTATTAGACCGCTTATTCTAACAGGCTAGGCAATCAAATTCCAAAGGGAGTAGTCCAGCAGAGCCCCTTAATTCTACACATGATTTGGGGGGCTCAATAATGTAAAGTTTGTTGACCGGGTGCATTGTGAGACCAAAAAGCTATTAGATTTCAAAGGCCTGGGCTTGAAACAAAAGGCTAGGCTCAACTACCTCTCGAATCTGGAATCCAATGCCACCAAAACAACCGAGTTCTTATCAAACCGCTTATCCGAACAGGCTAAGCAATCAAATTCCAAGGGGAGTAGTCCAGCAGAGCTCCTGATCCTCAATGATGTAAAAGATTTGGGGGGTGGAGGGGGGGGTTCAATGATGTGAAAGGTTTTTTGGTTTTGGCTGGGGTAATGGTGACCCCTTTCTATTTTGTGCTTAATGGATTTTGATTGATTTTACAGAAATTTTCTAGATTCAATTAGATGGTATTAATAGGAGCCGAAGGATCCCGCTTCCCGTATTCATGTTAACAGGAGCCATAGGACCCCCAGACCCCCAATTCGCTTTATTATAGAGGCTCCCCTTGTTGTTTGGGGGGAGGGGGGGGCCCACATTTCTCAGGCTGCAACATTACCTCAAATGGCAAATGGAGCAATTGATATGCAGGGGCCCTTAAGTGGAAGTGGAGAGCTATTGAGCGCGTCCTGAGGCGCTCCAGAGGTATCGTAGGGTTCCCTCCGTGACCGCGGTCTCATCTCCGCATGCTGCACGGAAGTGCCTCGGCAATGCGGCTTTTGAATGCCTTTGACTCACCAAACTTCTGCACCTCCAAGGCCACAAAAGGAGTCAGCATGGCAAACGGATGCCTCAAGCCAGCTTGGATCAAGATCCAACAGAATGAGATCTCGAGGTCTCGCTCCGAGTTTCTGGCTCCCATGCTGGGGACGTCGCAAAACGCTTGCAGCTGCTCTGGTTCAAACTTTAAGCGCCGATTGCATGTTCAGATATGTTTTTGGGGTGGGCTTTGTCAGAATGGACCCAATTCGCCTGCTGTGTGTGTGTCTGTGTGCGTGTGCAAATTGCGGGTCCAACGTGTTATCTACAAGTTTGCAGGGTGTGCGCATTCCTACCATTGAGGCTAACAGCTCCGTAAGACAGCGAATTGCGTCTCTTGCCCAACTCAAGTCTGCACCACATCCCCAACACCCTGCGCGAGACTCCATTGCGTTTTGCGAATCCTGCATACATCTCTTAAAGCTTGAAAGCTGCTGGGCCTCAGATCTCCCTCCTTCACTTTGGTATGGAAAGGAGATTGGCAGAACCCAGTTTTAGATAATTGTCGCTGCTCTGCGACTGCAATGAGTAACTTTGCTCATTATGTGAAGCACGGGAACAGGATGCTCCCTTGTAAATTAGGCTTCAGCAAGGCATATCGTCTGCCGACGAAAGCTTTTAAGATTGAATTTCATCCATGGCAGCCTCAGACTTTGGCTTGCCTCACAGATACACAGATACATGCAACATCATGCAACTGAGACCACTTGGGGACGTAGTGGTAGTTATCAAGCTGGCACTGTCTCAGCTCCTCGCCGTCTTCGCGTTGGCCGACAAACGCCTTGCATTGGCCGGGCTCGAATCAACCCTTCTTAAAATGTGGCACCCCTTCTGTCCTCCAGCTCCAGGACACCTGCAAGTCAACTCAATCGAATGGTCATTCACAATTGGCCGATTACCTGAGGCTGTGGCGTGCCCTCTCCTCCCGCTCTGTTTCCTCTAGCTCAGCAATGCGCGCCGCATCCTGGGCCACGACAGAAGGCAACCGTAGGCTCACCGGGGTGGAAAGAGAGCTGGGAAGCTGGCCCAAGCCAGCTGCGCACGTGTTCTTTCTGCCTCGGCCTTTGGCACCAGAAATGGGAAGAAGCATGCAACAGCATTGCCCTGAGCCCGTAAAAGCTCATGAGCACCCAGCCAAGGCCAGCTCCGCCTCAGCTAAGTCAGCGGATATGGGCTAACTTTCTAGGCCCTATCTCAGGGCAGCTTTTCTTCCTTAAATTGCTGGCTGCACCTCCTGTTCATCAAGCTTCCGCTGCTCCTCTGAGATAGCATTGGCCTGAGAGGTGGCAGCAGTGACACGAATTTCAACGGCCACGCTCCCATCGAGGTACCGGCAACGAGCGACGCCTGCAAAGCTTCAAATGCCAGACCGGCACTCCATCAAGCTTACGCAACAACTTGAGAGCCAACCCATGGCCGAAAAAGCTGGCAGAAGGATGAATGCTGGTTCATAGAAGATGGCAGATATAAAAAATGCAAGAATAAACCTGGATGGGGATTCAAGACCTGACACCATGACACTAGGCTCACTAGGCAGGTCGCGACGATGACTGGGTCGACTACGACAATGATAACAACAAATGAAAAGATGTTGAGACGCTTGATTCTCAACTAATTTCAGCCACAACATTTCAAAGACACTGGAAGTTGCGATGTCAATGATAGCCGTAAGCATGATGATACGTAGGATGAACAGCAGGACAGAAATGCAAATGGTGCCATGATGCAGGTGTTGATGAGAACAAGGACGACGAGGCGCTGATGCTGATGGCGGCGCTGGTGACCATGACAATGACTCTGAGAGTAACGTGAGAAAGAAGCATTGAAGGGGAATATGATGTTATCCGCGGGTATGTCAGGACCACGGCCACATCCACTCCGCTACCACTCCTTTCCTGGACGCGTCGCAACGCTAGCTTCCCTCATCTCACGATCATGGATGCCGCGCAGGCCTCCGATGGAATGAGGCAAAGGCCCACGATGATCGCCACGGTGATGACCTCGTCTTCCAGCATGATATGCTAAAGGAAGAACCACTTTTGGAAACTGAGGCTCCGTCAAGGCGACCGCCTGCCCTGTGCTCAATAGAAGTATGCGTATGCCCATGACGAAGTGCTCCGAACTGAGCCGCCAACGTCATGGGTTCAATGTCTCCAAAACCGACGGTTGAGAGCGCGATGACACTGAAGTAAAAAGATGAGAAGATGTCGGCAAACCTTCTGCATGGAGATCCCCGCAAAGCTTTTTCCAGCAGCGCAGAGTCTCAACTACACACGAGATGCCCGCTGTGGGTTCACCATGTGCTCGGCCTCGTAACACAGCCTGTCACATCCCAACAGCTAAGGCTCTCGATTCCATGGGTTTCTAGTCATGCCACCCTGCTGTGATGAAGATCAGCGTGAACACCACACCGAAAGTGCGGAAGATCTGCATACAGAAGACAGCAGCACTCAGGGCTTTATGACAGAAGAAACATGGCCTGCAACTGGTAAGGCTTTACACCGCGGAGAGCATCTTCGTATGGCTCTGCCTAGTTCAGGCATGATGCTCGTTGGCAAGGCCGCTGAACCAGTCCAGCCTGGTCCGGGCCGACCAGGATCCGCAGAAAGCTGTTGAAGGCCTTCAGGCACAGGGTACATGCATCCGGAACACGGGCTTCTTCAAGCAAGGCATGCCTTCGGCCGAAAGAAGCCTTGGCAGCTTCATCCCAGCAAGTGTCAAAGTGCAAACTACTTCTTTGCTCGGAGGACCTCAACCCGACTATGCAGGTTGGCACAGAAATCCTTGTGAACAAAGCAGGCAAAGCTCGGTAGATTCGGAGAACTCGTATGAGCTTCAAAAAGTTCAGCTCCATGGAATTGATCGATGGGACCTCAGCGTCAGTACCATTATCGCCAGTCGGCCATGGATGAATACGTTCTCGTTTTCTGTCAGGCTGCTGCAGTTGAGCTGAGGGTTCCGCCCAGGGCCGTGCCAAAAAGGGCAGAACACACAGGAGATCGATCAGCCTTGCACTCTCAAGCATCTCTATTGAACAGAAATCCTAGCTTGTTTTTCGCAGGCAAGCGGCATGTATGGGTTGAAGAGGTACTGCCAGCGCAGGCCGCGACTGTACCAATCTGGGCAGGAGACTCTGAGACCATGAATGAAAGGCATCTGGGCAAAGCTGAGGCAGAGTCGAGCCAGGAAGTCCAGAAAGAAAAGGGCGTTAATCGAAGAGGCAGCCCTGGTGCAAACAGCTTGCGACACACGTCCAGCTGTCATCTGACTTCATGTGGTTGCTCACCAAGCACTGTGGGCAGCACGCTGCGAGAACTCGGATGGTGCCCTCCGAGACTCCAGGCCTTGGATTGCTGACCACAGCTTCCTGGCTTGGTGTGTTTACTGGAGAGCCATTAATTGAAACAGCCTGAGGCCACGGCGACCGGGTAAAAACATAAATTGAACAGGCCAAACCTTATCAGCTGGAGGTACTTCAAAAGTGCGGAGGATGAGAGAGAATCTTGGTGTCTCAAGGACGCCGCCCGTAAGCAACGCATTGGAGATCTCCGATAGCGGCGCATGCTGGAGGCGATCTATCTCAGCCTTTGCACTCAGCATCTGAGCTGGAACATGGAGGAGGCTCCAGCATGTCCAAGCTGCAGACCGCATAGGGCAACAAACGAAAATTCTCCGCGTCAGCTAGCCTGTTGATCACGTTTTGAGTTCAGCACGGTGGAAAAGGCAATGACGTTTTCCGCCTCATGTATTCCTCGCTCCAGGCATCCTCAATTTCAACCTGCAGCTCGCACAAAGCTTGCTTAGGGAAGGCATGGCCCACTCCAGGCCTCATCCCTGGATGACGCGGTGACAGCTGCATCTAGAGTTGGTGCAGCAGGCAGCGCTGCCTGTTCACCATCGATCAAGAAGCCCACGCACGTGGATGCCAAAGCATCTGTCAGCGACCCATCACGGCCCAGTGTCGAACTCTCCAGGCAGGAAATCCCAACGCCGACATCTGCAAGCTCCTTGCTGAGTCCATCGGCTAAAGAGCGGACAAAGGCCATGGAACCAGCGAAGGCACAGGCTCCAGCAATCCCGGGTGTAGCGCCTGCTGGTGCCCCTACCAAAAGGATGCGACCACGCTTCGCCTGGACCATATCATTCGCGAACAGCCGGCACAGGGCAGCAGTTGCGCCAACATTCTGAGCCAACATCCTGTCCAACTTTTCCACGCTCTGGCTGAGAAATGAGCCAGTGTAGGAATATCGATCGGAGCAGACCATCAGCATGCAAACGTCCAAGTCCTTGATCTTGTCGTAGAGATATGCCGCGCCTTCGGAAGGATCCGCGAGACTACTTGGCACCTTCAGGATGCGGTCCGAAGAAACTGTGCCGTTTCCTGCGATCTTCGCAGGATCCAGGCTGTGCAGGGCCGACTCCTCATCCGTCAATATGAGGCCGAAGCCCGCCTCTCAGGGATTAGTCACCAGCCAAGTCTTCCTTCAAGTCTTTCAGGTCAGGGGTTCTTCGAGTCTGCCAGAGGGGTCCGCATGGAGGACTGCTTGGAAGCAACGGATTGGGGAACACGGGACACAAAAACTTTGCAAACTCCTAGATTCGTGCAGTATCAACTAAAGCCAATTGAAGCTGGTATCAGCCTCTGACCGGTCCCTTATTCAGGAGCTTTCAGTGAATCTTGGCGTTCCAAGACGTTCTAGCCTTCTCATGCTAAAATGCACCTAGCCTTTTCAAAAAGCCGTTCTACGCCTATCTGCCCAATTGCCAGGTTGCACTCATCCCTTGATGCATTGGAGCCCTAATGCACTGCCTCGCATTTCACATGCTTGCGTCTAGTCGCCGACCCTGGGCCTCAACAAAGAGCCATCCAACAGACTAGATGAGGTTGCCATGAAAGTCCTAAGCTGTCGAAAAACTCCCAGAACCTCTTTGAAGCTGCGTGAGCAATTCCAGCCACCTCTGCGCAGGCCGCCGCCAGTTTTTGGCCCAGCCCTGTTGCAGCACCGGTGACAAGAGCCCAGGAGTCAGCAGGCGTCGGCAGTGGAGACAGATTGGGGCTCGAGTGAGCGTGCCGGGCTTGCTTTGCGCTGGAACGGTAGGCACAACGGCAGTGAACCGTGATCCCAAGCGCTACACCGGTTGAAGCGCGGAGCCGATTTGTAGCGCTGCACTGGCTAGGCTGACTGGGTCGCGAAGGTGAGGAAGTTGTGATGGGCGCCCAGCCCGGCCTTAGACGCTGAAAGCTGAAGCGGATTTCGTGTAGGGTAAAGAGGCTAGCATTTTATGTGCACAAGATCACATTCCCATGCAGCGTCAGCTGGGGCAGCCGCACAAAGGCTCGGGTGGTTGGCTGTGCCCACATGTGTCTCGTGTTGGGTTCACTGCTTGGACATGGCTCAGTGAATGGACCCCTAGCTTCTCCCTCAGGCCACGAGCCAAACAGGCATATTGCACAAGCGAATTGTAGGCGTGATGCTGTTGCTTTCCATTCGATGTACTGCAAACGTGAACATGTAGCTGGCTGAATTGGATGTGTCAAGTAACTTGCACCCATCCAAAGGCTTAACCGATCACACGATGCTGAGATACACAAAAGTCACTCTGCTTCGCACGCGCCAACTTATTTACCGTCAAGGCAATTGGAGCTCACCTGGCACCGTCTGAAGTTCTGAAATTTGTAGCAGCCCAGTTGAAGGACTCAGAACACCGATGCTGTGCACGTCTTTGATTGGGCCTTTGCCGGCAAGTCGACGTCCCGCGTGCCATGGAGTCTCAAAGCTCATCATGAGCTTCCATCATGAGCTTCCATAGTCCGCGCTCTTCTTGTTACACGACATTGCCTGTCCGAAGCGTACCCGATGCGACGCGGCAGGTATGTCATGCAAGCCAGCCGGATTGCCATCTCGGATTTAACTTAAGTCCATGAAAAGTGGTGAGTTGCACCACTGCGTGCAGTCATTCAACATCGGAGAAACTGCCTGCAGATCCCTTTTGAGGCTCGCTTGGAAAGGCTTCTCTTCTTCATCTCGCCTCACTGCGTCCAGGCATGTGGCTTCCAGCTGCTATAGGTTACCTTCAAGGCTGGCACCCCCCAACTCTGGAACGAAGACGGTACGGATGGATTTGGCTGATCAATCCTGTGCACATCGCATCCTCTCGCTGGTGTAATGCAGACCAAATTCCAGGCGTTCTCAGGAACAGGAAGCTCTCGCGGCCCCTCCTGCATGAGGAACCGAACCCCATTCCTGTTTGCGTTCGATGCCAGACAGAACACATGCCACGTATCGAGCCACAGAGCCTTGCGAGCCCAGCAAATTGAGAGGTAAACAACAGCGTGGTCAGCTGTCAAGTTTCTCTGCATACCTCGGCAGCTAGCTGCAGCAGTGAGGGACTGGCACCGCTGACACAATCCTAGCTACACAGACTCTGCCGTTAAACACATCTGCTGGCCAGCGTGGACTCCGAACCAAAGCAAGGCACATCCGGAGCAGTCGATCCAGGTAGTGGATGTAATCGTCACCTTGCGTCAGCTAAGAATTCAAGTCAAGATGATACCTGTCGTGAGGGCACACCCAAGGCTAAAATCCATTCTGCCAGCAGAAGGTTCGGCCTGGGTTTGCACACAGACTGCTAATGCATCCGAGGAACACGTCAGATGGCCTGGGCAAGGGCAAGGCAGATCTGGTGCATTGAAAGCAAACCTTGACAAGGCAGGTCTTCAATTGTACACTGTAACGCTGTACACCTACAAGCCGTAGGATGACAGAAAGCTAACTGGTCGGCGAGTGATCCAGGTTTGGAGGGTGGAAGCCAGATTTGCCTGCCCGACGGGCCCTCCCAAGTGTCGTCTGGCACGGAGCGGTTTTCACGCATGCTTTTGCAGCTTCCGCGCACCCCGCAACAAGCTTTCTGGATCCCAAGCGGCTCACAAGACAGTACGAGTAGCAGGACTAGAGATTGTAGACGAAGTTGCTTGAGCATGGCTGGGTTGCACGCATGTTTTAATAGCTTCTCCCCGCCCTGTGAGAAGTGTTGCTTAATATCCTCAAGTCTCTTGGACACGCTCCGGGGGCTTTTGCGCTGGCATTCTCAAACATCAGCCTTTGTGATCCTTTGTGCATGTTCCAAGACAAGAAACACACCTGTGGATGTTCTGCTGCAAAACGAGACTGCATGGACCGCACTCATGATTGCATCTCTCTGCACCGCTTTCCATGCGGAGACCTCGTTCAAATGCATCGCTGCCAAGCTTCTTTTGAATGGCGAATTATTGACTAATTGAAATGTTTCTCTATTCTGGTCCATGAGGGCATCCGCATCTTCCCCTTCAGGTTGCAAAGCTTCTCACAGACAGCTGGTGAAAACTGTGGGCCTGGCGGTGGGCAAAAGCCAAACCATTCTGCGCAATGACTTTGGCTTCCGCATCATGCGATATGAGCCACAGAAGCCTGTCCACCAAGTCGCTGAGATCGTACCTGGATCAGGAGCTTTGTGGTATGTCATTGATTCCAGCAATCCAACTGCTATACAAAAAAACAAGCTGACATCAGAAGGGTCACGACACGGGGACAAAGTGGACCCAGGGCTGCAGCATGTTCAGAGGCGACATCACTTGCCAAGGCTGGTCTGGAATAAGCACTACAGAGCCCAAGAAGAGCTGCCAGGAAAGTCTGTCTGCAGCACTGTTGCCCTCCATGGCGATCTGATATTTGTACTGTCCAAAGGCCAAGGGTTCCATCCGGGGCGCAAATAGCTTCTCATCTTGGAGGAACATCTCGAGGCTCGCTTCCATCGGCGGCAGAAGCGACGATGCTACAAACCTGGCGTCAATGAATGGAACGAAGCGGCTCAGCCAAACCAAACGCCCGCGCGGCAGCTGGAGCCAGGTTGTGAAGTTCCACACTGGCCATCTGACCTGTCCCGGCGGTAAGCGAACACATTCCTCCATCGCAGCTCCGTCTTTTGCAGCACGCGCTGCTTTGCAATCTTTGGCCCACAGGTTGGAGTACGTGCCCCTCCAAATCAATACAGCTTCCCTGTCTTCCCATTTGAACTTTTCCGTAGCGAACATGCCCTCGTTCAACGTTCGCTGGCACTGCGCTGGGTGCAGCTGCCACTCGGCAGGCAGGGCCACAGTGGCGGTCCAGCGCGTCCCGACTCGTGTGAAGACTGGCGCCTCAGGAAACGGATTTTCCACGGTCTCGTCAGCGGCACTCAAGATAAAATCTAGAGCTGGCAGGGGGTTCGTAGACTGTATGACCTTCAAGGCCAAGAGGACTGCACGCAGGTAGGAGCAGTCGAACTCGTGGCAGGCATGGCTCTCGGAGCATGATGTCACTGTCCCATTCTCATGGACTGATAAAAGACAACCTCTGGCTGCATGTCCCTTGCCCAAATCCCAGAGGAGTTTTGGCCCATCTTTCCGTATGCTGTCACTTTGCGGTCTCAAAGCCTGCAGGTCCGAGCTGATGCTTTCTCTCAGAAAAGCGTCCATTGGAAGAAGAGTCTTTCGCGAGTAGACAGGGAAGCAACACTCAGCAAACTCTGTCCAAATCTGGTTTTCCTGTGGGCGAAGAGCCTGGTCGCGACAGTGACTTTCTGCTGGCTCACAGCACTCGCAATTGTCGCTCCAGATGAGGGGGGAATCTGGCACACTACAAGCCCACGCCCACACTGCCAGGGGTTGGGCAAGCAAGGCTTCATACGCGTAAGAGTGCCGCATCAGAGATGCAGCTTCCTCTTGCAGCCCGGTTGCTTGAACTTCTGCAAGGAGACCTCTTATTCTGCCCAGTTTGATCTCCACTCGCCCTTCAATTGCATTGAAGCACTTCCTGTGCCGCTCTGTGAGCGGATAGCAGCAAAGCTGCTCAGTCGCCCACGAGCCTATCCAGCAACCCGGATCTTCTTCCACACAGCAGCGGTGGAAGCTTCTGTCACCTCAGCAAGGCACTTGGGGCTGACGAACAAGAGACTTCTCACCGCCATGGCTAGTTCGAGCAAAGTGCTGTTGTACCAGCACAAGCCATTTCCCGGCTCGTCCATGCTGTCTTCTTGGCCGCTTACAGCGGCAATTCCCAACGTAAAGACACTCGCCAGCTGCATCCCATCGACACTCTTGTGGAAGGCTCAAGGCTCAAGGCCAGTGGCGGAAGTCCAGTTTCGAGGTTGGCAGACTTGTCAGTCATAATTACTATGTACTGAGTGCCATGTTGCTTGCAAATCGAAAAGCGGTACAGCTCTCAGTCGGCACTTGTGTGGCCTGCAACCGCATGTGATGCGTATGATGAGCACTACCTTGACAAACGGGTTTCAACGGTCAGGGGCCCAAAACAATGCCAAAACAAGCCAAGAATGTTGGGCCAACCAGCTGCTATCCAGCACAGCCATTTTCCTGATATGGACACGTGTTCGGAAACTGACACAAGCTCGCGCCTTCGAGCATCGCCCGAGATGTGCTTCCGAACATCTTCGCGTGCTTAAACAAATCTAAGGCAAGACACGTTGCAAGTCGCGTCCCCAAGACATCCGTGCTGCAGCATGCAGGAACAGAGTCCCAAGTCTCGGAGCTAGCACGCCAGCCTTGAAACTGAGACGGCAATGCAGTGCTTGCTCTGACGAACAGGAAGATAGCGAAGCATGCAACCTGACTATCCTTATAGCCATCGCCTCAGCAAGATGCAAGAGATGCGCTCACATTGATTGAGCCTGCCCTTCCCACACCATGCATTGCACTTGTGCTAAGTTGTGTAGCACAGAAGTGGCCGCGGAAGGCTGAAAGAGAGCTCCGA
Source organism: Symbiodinium pilosum (assembly GCA_905231905.1). Classification (NCBI taxonomy): domain Eukaryota; class Dinophyceae; order Suessiales; family Symbiodiniaceae; genus Symbiodinium; species Symbiodinium pilosum. The sequence continues at coordinate 55,086 of CAJNIZ010000991.1, forward strand.
CTGAAACTGAAAACAAACCACGCAAAAGTTCTCCATCTCTTAGTCCAGGCCTTAACTACGGTTGCTCACAGATGTCAACACTTCCAAATTTCAGCGCAGAGCATATGTACAAAGTTGTTCAGACATCTGCTCAAGACAGGATACCTCCAAAGCTGGGCTTGGCTGGTGAGTCCTGCAGGCTTGCGGCTTTTGGAAACAAGAGCTTGGTACAAGTAGCTGCCTTCTGGTCTGCGCAAGCCTCAAGCCCATCTAGGCTCTTGCAGATGCCGCATTCTAGGTCCGATGAGTTTTCTCGCAGAACGGAGGAAGGAGAACAAGATTGGACTTGAGAAGATAACATCATCGGCTCAAGGCCTGCAAACTGAAGGAGGAAATTTGTGTCTTCTGTTTGCAGGAAAATTGCAATGCATGTTCAGACACAACACGGCCGGCGTCTCTCTTTGAGGCCGACCATCTCGCAAAGGGCTGCGCGGCTTCTGGAGTAGCCATGGTATCGTTTGAATCATCGGTGCCTTCCTCCAGCAACCGTCTTGACTGCACAAAGCCCAAACTGTCTACAATCGACTACACGGCTGATTCGACTCAGAAGGATCCAGCGACATCGGACGCTCATTCCTGGCCGAAGTCTTTGCAATACGGCCAAACGATCAGATTTCTAGACCTCACCATGCTTGCAAGCCTGCACCGTCACAGTCTGCGGCACAGGCGGCATGGTTCCCTGCACAGGAGGTTTCAAGCCCAGTCTCTTCAACTTCCACAGCCGCCCACGGGGGGGAGAGAAGAGAAAGAGAGCCAAAGTGAGGCTTTCCGATAATATGCCAGGAGGGCATCAACAACTGATCATAGCGCTGGCCTGTCCCTCCTCACAGTCGTCACAGTTCTCTTCGCCACTCACATCCTCATCCACGATGGGCGCACTCTCCTGCTGCAGGAGGCGCAGACTCTGCTTAAAGGCACCAAAGGCAGATTGCAGCAAAGCACAGCGACCTCGGCCTCCTCGGACTCCGCGTCCGCCGCCTCTAGCTCTTCTGCAAGGGCCTCGGGCGACGATCGCGATCCCTTCTTTTGCCGGCTTACAGTCAGAAATCTGGAACGAAACTCAAAGTTCCCTGACAGCTGATCATGGGCCGTAGTTCTCAGCAACACTGAGGAGCCCGCAGCACGCTCTTGAGCTCCATGTTGATTCTCCTCCTGCTTAAAAAAGGGCTCTGGAATCAGCAAGAGACATGACCTTACGATGTCCTCCTCTGCTTCGTTGGTAGCCTCTTCCTCTTCCTGTCAAGAGAGCTCTGCCTTGCCTCTTGACATGCTCACGTACTTTTTGGCCGGTGCACGGAACGGGAAGCTGCTTGTCTGCCAGTGAGGAGGTCATGGATGATGGCCATGCGACGCCTTAGTTAAGGTAAGAGCGGCAAGTTTCAACCTCCCCACAGGCCGCACCTCCGCATCATGAGGTATGCACTCCAACCGCATATGTTTCTGGCGACTGCAGTTTCCTACTTCAGTTGAGCTGTGAACCCTAAGTTCAACAATTTCTCTGGTAGCGTCCATCTTGGAAACAGCATGCGAGGTGTGTTTTTGATAGTTGAACCAAGTAGGACCATGTTCTTTTCAGAAGGCAATACAAACCAAACGAGAAGGTGTTGCGTGGCATTTCACGTGCGCGAGCTGAGCGCCGAGCAGCTGTTGGCGCCGCTCCTCCTCTTCCGGTGACTCTCCTCTCAGAAATCTAGTTGGGTGAAATTCGGGAGGTGCATGAGATATCATGAGATGGTCCCTACATTTTTGGAAGTACTCAGGCGGCTGGCATGACCGCGCATGCAGAGTTTCCAGCAAAAACGCACCCGGAGATCAAATTCGGCTCAAAGCGTTAATGCAGTCGGCCCTGTCCTCCATACGACTCACTCATTTCCTTAGGGTTTGGCATCTTGCGCAAAGGCAGATCCCAGCAGGCATCACCTCATTCCAGCTTGCCAGCGCGAGCCAAGAGTCACTTTTGGGAGCAAAAACCAATCGAGGATAAACTGCGTGCCAAACCTGAGAGCTTCAAAGGCTCCAAGCAGGATGAAAGAACTGAGCAAGCCCACAAGAGCCTCGTCAGGGCTTTTGGAGACCACATCCTGGGTGTTAGCCTTGCACAATCCCCAGCTGCCTGCCAGCAAAGCATTGACGGCATATCTACAGCTGCAATGCTGCAACACCACCTCGCGCAATTTCGCCCATCAGCTGACATCGGCTCCTCGACCAGTGTGGCACACGAAAGCTGGTACGCAAATCATTGCTTGGTGCTGCTAGGCTTAGCCCACGCGCTCCAGCCAGCATAGCCCCAGTAGACGAAAACCCGCACAGACCTGATGCTGGAAACTGCCCTGAGAAACCAAAGCCCATTAACAAACATGAGCGCAGCACGGATCATGCGCAAGATTCGCGGTTGGGCTTCCATCAGCCGCCTGACAGACTTGGCAAGGTTAGAAATGTACAATGTACAAGAGATCGTCCGCCATACTTGCCCAGTACCTCAGGCTCAATTCGGCGACGCTTTGTGACTCCGGATGGCACCTCAAGCCAAGAGAAACCAGGCACACCTCAATCAAGGCCTGGTGCAAGGCCTGCCTCCTCTTTTCCATCATCTGTGTCAATTGTTGAAATTGAGGATACTCCAGCTCCGGCTGGGTCGATTGCCTTTGGGGTCGGTCATGAGTCATAACTTAGAGTACAAGAAGCGGTCCCACAACTGAGAGCCAAGCAGACAGCCGCAGCGCTGCGGCTGCACCTTCTGCGGCCGCTCCGGGCGCAGACGATGCCAGTTCCTTCGGATGTCCAAATACGATCTTTGATCCTGGCTTCAGCAATGGCATTGACTAGCTCCTCGGCCACTGACAACCCAGCTAGCAGGCAGGCGTCATCCTGGCAGACGGCATTTGTTTCAAGAGGAGGCCAGGAATCCTAATGTACGGAAATCTGAAATTGGTCCGTCCTGCACGATGCTGTAACCAGATGAAGAAGCAACAACGCAGCAAGCGACCTGCAAAATCAAACGAACGAATAGCCACGTAGACCGGGCAGGCTCCAACTCAAGCCACTCATATGATGGCTGGGTTCTCAAGCATTCCTTCTCGGTGTTTGTTGGAATGCCAGCAATGCCAGCCACTGCTTGCACATAGACTGGTGGCAAAACGACCAACTTTGTGTTTTTTGTCGTCAGACATCTGCATGATGCCAGATGGACCGAAAGATCTCCTCTTGACTGGGAGAATCGACAACTGCATGCTGTTGATCCTGTGTTCCTGTTCTCGACCCTCATGTTACTTCTGGCTTTGGAGGCAGCATGTGAACGATCTTGGCAAGGAGCATCCGAACGACGCAGTGCTGCTATGCCTCTATGTGCCCAGTCCAGTATGTGAATTCTTTTATGATATGGGCGTCCCTCTTTGCAGTGCATTTGCTTCACCTGCCTTCTCCTCTTCGCAAGGCCCACCAATGAAGTGAGTCACCTCACATGGCCGTTCCAAATCCTTGTTAAGGAGTAGCTAAGCAACCATAGCCTGCGCTCGAAGATCCATCTGACCACGATCACTGAGCACCCTGGCACTTGCACCGCTGGCTGGGCATGATCCTAAGTCCTGCAAAGTCAGACGCAGTCCAGGCCTTGACACCGCAGCTTGGAAGGCAGCACGCTGCCTCGCCCGCAGCCTGGCAGGCAGCACAGTCAGCCGACTTCAGAGGCTTCCTGGAGTTGCCCGAGTTGCCAGCACTGTTCGCCCAGAGCTAGCAAGATCGAAGGGGCGAGCCCTGGTGGCCGATCAGTGCGTGGTCAGTACTCTTTCAACCGCTGCCTGGGACAGTGGCAGGTTCACCGCCACGATGCCATCTTCGCCTATAAGCTTTAAGTAAAACCTCTGCTGTTGGCAGTTGGCACACTGATGCACACTGACGTCTTGGGTCCGCGGCCACAATCAACAGGGTCCGGTCGGAGTCGGATGGAAGCTGGCGTTCGAACCTACAGATAGGCGGTAGAAGCCCCACTTGAAGAGTGCAGATCTGAGCTCCAAGCGGAGCGCATGAGCTCGCGCCGAGCCTTCTGCCAATGCCGCATCAAAAGTAGCTGAGAGCAGCTTAGCAGCTTGTCTTTGCCCCCTTTAAATTAACAATTTATGCGAGAGCAGACGTGGTGCGCGGCCTGTGGAGAATCTTGTTCTGTGAGATTCTTCAGGGGTCCTTGCCTAAGCTGAAAAAGCATTTCTGCGCGCATTGCATCGCACATCGCCAGTTTCAGGGCGCCCGCGGAAGAACTTGGTATCGTCGTCCTCTCAGGTGAAATGTCCTGCATGACGGAAAGTATTTGACCGTCTCGGCCTAGCAGCATTGCCTGCTGCGTGTCGTGAAGTCACGCATGCACTTACGTCTTGCCCTGCCAAGTGGGCAGCGCTCATGAGGCAAATGCGGACATTGCTTTTTCAGCGAAGTCCAGCAGCTCGGAGACACTCCCGATGTTTGGAGGCGTCTCGCAGGGCCAGCAAATTACTGTAGCCCTTGGCTGGAAATGTGGAATATGCACACGAGTCGAGCCCTCAGAAATCTCCAGGTTTACCTCATCTTCTTCTGCAACGCGTTGAGCATTGCATCACAATGTGGTGCACCGCGCTTGCGACTCCAATGCTTGCGCAAGGCCATGAAAAGCTGCAGCAGGAAAGTGTTGATGCGTGAGCTGAGTGGAATAAAGGGGTCTGGAAACTTGTAAGCGGCCACAGCCACGAGACCATCCAAGAATTCCGAGAATGACATTTCATCGTCATCATCCAAGCCTGCCCCATCTTCATTCTCTCCACCATTGTCCTCCTCATCCGCTGTGGCATCTTGCTGAATGCCTTGAAAGATCTGCTGCACTGCAACCTCTGTCAAAGCCTCATCCAGAAAGCCAGTGTCATCAAGCAGCATCTGGAACTCAGTAATGTTCATCGTGCTTGCCCGCTGCATGGCATCAGTTGTCGACATATCCAGCGTCGCATAGAGCTGGAAGACATCCTTCAGTTCGCGAGAATGTTGATCGAGAACGTGACGGACCTCTGGACTGTAGGCCATTTTCTGGAACATGCTCTCAGCATCATTGCAGGCATTTGGCCTCAGGTGGAGGTCAATCAGAAGTAGCATCTGTTCTGCCAAGTTATCTGGAGAGCTGCAGGCGGTACGAAACTTCTTGTTCGCGCATTGGACGAGTACCTCAACGAACTCATGGGAGGCCAGCAGACGGTCCTCGCCTGTTTTGTTCTTGTCTTCCAGGTGGTCGTTGAAGATCACCTCCAGGTGGTGGGGCGCGAGCTCCTTGGACCGGAGTTTGCACTCCTGAAAGAGCTTCAAGAGCCCCTCCAAGGCAACCCCATGGCCACCCGAAGGGCTTGAGCTGCTGTAGTGCTTGTAGATGTCCCGCAGCAGACGAAAATGCCGCCGGAGTTGGTCCTCGAGCTTGGCGATGACAGCAGCTTCGAGCTTCTCGGACTCCTTGCCCGCCTCCTTGGCGAGGGTCTGTGAGAGTCGATCAGCATTCACAGCTGTGTAGAGGTGGAACTCACGTAATTCCTTGGCATCCAACATGGTTTTGGGTTGGCCCCTGGCCCGATGGGACAGTGTTTCACCCAAGAAACCATGCACACGCTCCATGATACCAGACATTGTCTTCGAGGCCTCCTGCACAGCTTGCGCCGCAAGCCGGAACTCAGTCCAGCAACCGTCTAGCTCCAAACAAAACTTCATGGTTTCGGTCGGATTGTCCAGAGACAAAGCTGCAAAGCCTTCGCCACAGACCTGTTCCAAAAGCTGCAAATGCATCGCCAGAAGCGAGTCTGGCTGTGCCGACAGGTTTGGACGTACCAGCAGCAAGGCTGCCAAGAAGCAGGCCAACATGTCCGATTGCCCCTCAACAACTGCGTTGACTGTCAGAAGCTCGTAGTCACTGCACCGTGCAGCTGCTGCGATGATCTGGTCCAAGCGCTCTTCCCGGCTCTCAGAGAATAGCACAGGGCAAGCCTCAGCATCTGAACCAGACTAGGGGCTTAGTTCAATCTGCACCTGGTACTTAGGCTACCACCTCTGGTGCTATGATGGTGAGAAGCTTGGACAGCGCAACGCCGTCCTGGACAGGAAACGGTTGAGTGCCTGGCGATGCCTGGGCAGGAGTGCAGGCGCTTGGGGCCTGCAGATCGGAGCCGAAGTTTTCAACGGGCCTGCCCAGGGTGACAGATGTGCAAACCTACGAATAAATGCATAAGACAGCGGCCGACCTGTGTTGAGGGTTATCCATGCTCAGCTGCGCATTGATCCACCTGCAGCTTGCATGTTTGTGATGACCAAGCAAGCCTTGCCGCACGGTGCTTGGTTGCCCTCAGCGTCCGCGTGCCCACGACACTTGGGCTCCTGCCGCAGCAGGATCTGCTCCACCGAGATCGTCGCCAGGGCCTCCAAGAGAGCACAAGCCATCCTTTGGGCCACGTAGGTTGCAAAGAGAAACGGCCGTCCTGGGGCTCTTCGCCACCGTGGAGCAGTGGAGTGGGATCCTGCGGCTCGACTATCACAGCAGCAATGGCAGCACCATGACATGCACTTTCTCCTCAAGTGGCTCGTGGCCTGCGCGGCCAGCAAAGGCCTGCAGACCCGCCATGATGTCACAACCGTGGCGCATCCTGAGCTTCTCTTCCAGCCTCCATGTAGTCCAGAACCTTGCAGAGCCTGTCGTAAAGCGCCTGCTGTGTCTCCAACGCGTCGACAAGCAGTTTAAGACCTTGAGAAACAATTTCATCCGTGCACGTCCGCCTCAGCCGCAGCACCGGAGGCACGGGCATCCTGCATCAGGTGACCCATCCCTGACATGATCAGATGTCCAAAATAAGACCTGTCCTGGATCATTGGATACTCCACAAACACTGCAGCAAGGAAGGTCTGCAGCTTGTCCGAGGAACCTGCCCCAGTCATGCTTCTGGGCGGCTTGGCTTCCAAAGACACTACGGAAATCTACGGAAAGGCAGCCAGGCCTTGCATAATCTCGTGGGGAACCAACAAGCACTTTGCCCTGCAAGCCGTGGTGAGAAGGCTCCATTTGCACTTTGCCGAGACTGTTCATGGGACACAGCCTCTCGGTAGGAGCCAGCTCCAAGAAGCAGTGACACAGCTGGATAGTTCGCAGTTCTTTGTCTGGCTCAGACAGCGCGATCAAGTCCTTTGCAGAACTCATCACGTATCTTCATCTATCTACATGTACGGAGCCGTGTATGTGTATGCTTCACCCGGCCTTTTCAGAGAACCTCTTTTGGTCGCGCTCTGCCTGTATCTTTGGGCGCCCAACAAAGATCATCAAGATGCTACTGTACTAGCTGGTCACACTCTTTTTGGGACGTGGCAGGCTGCCTTCAACATGGCATAAAGGGCCGTGAGCGCAACGCCATCCGATAAGTCATACTCCAGATTGTCAATGTCCTGCCCAGCAGCAACTCTCAGCTTGAGACCGGCATGTGCCCGTTACAACCTCTTCACATCTCTGAAGTACAAGCCTGTTTAAGGCCTAGAACGGCCTTGCATTGTGGGTGCGAGGCGTTTTCTGAATGTTTGCACCTTTCAAATCGCAGATTGCCTTGCTTTCGTTTTGGAGCTTCTGTACACTTTGCGCTGCTTGCTCGTCACGAGGAAGGCCGAATGGCTTTTGGAAAAGGTCCTCCTGCTGCGAAATCATGATAACTGCATCCTGGTTCTCCACCTCAGACATATTCTCTTGAGCGACACCACGAGCTACCCATCAAGCTTCGAATGCTGAGTGCGCTCATCTCAGCACGGCACGAGTAGCAGATCTTCCAACCATTCTTCGCAGTGGCGGCGTGCCTTGGCCAGGATTCTCAACTGTCCGCGTGTTGATTCCATGACATAGCTGTTACAGCAATCCTTGCGCGCCTTCTGCAAAGTCAGGTTGATCCACCTCGTGCGGCATGAGATGGCAGTTCAGTAGCCAAAATTATTGACTTTCAATGGCTGGGGAACCCATACAACTTTGTTGCGGCTTCTTGTCTTGCGACTTACGAATTCAGTTTTTTTCGCGAATGCCTGGCGGGGGTATGCCCCACAAAAACTGTTCGGTAAGGTGCTTGCTGCCAGCCAGGCAATTCTGTTACAAGCCTATGTTGCAGAATGGCCATCCAAGCATATTAATTACCGTACAAACCCAGCGTTGTTGATTCACAGCCTCTTGTGTGCCAGACCGCCTGATGAGGATGGCTTCAGTGTCGGGGACACTGGCATCATCGTCCTCGAGAAGGGGCCGGATGTCCTTTCCAGCCAGCCGGTGACGCACCTCGGCTCCGCGAGTTTGGGAGTCGCTACTGCTTTCTGTTGACGTGCCGCGATGCCGCGCCTCCAAGTGCTTTAGGCCTGCCTGACGCACGACCAATCCAAAGAACACCTCCAGGGTCTGCGCCAAGACCTTCAGCAGCCTGCAGGCCCGTAGGCGGGCAACTGAGATTTGGTGTTGGTCGTTCTGAGGACATCAGAATCAAAAGCATTAGGAGGATGGCCGGGTGGCAGTTCTGGCTGGGTGTCTGCCCAGACCTGCTTGAGCCGGGAGAGCTCCTGCTGCTCCACCATGCACTTCTCCTTCAGCTCGGCACCTGCCGCCAAGGACTCCTCAAGCAGCCGTTGCTGCTCTTGGTTCTCCACCTCAACCTCCGTGATCTTGTTGGCCAGCTGCGAGGCCTCCTTGTCGACTTCCGCGCACTTGGCGCGTGCCCGCACCAAGCGCTGCTGAGATACATAGAGCCGCCAGCTCAGAAGCGGTGTGACGAGGTCATCTGGAACTGCAAGCACAGAGGTAGACATCTTCTCCATGCGGGCCTTCCTTTCTCGGTATGTGAAGACCCAGAAATTGAAGAGCCACTGCTGAAGGATCAGACGCTCTTGGCCCTGCAGTCGCACAATGAAATCAAGCACACTCTTCCGTCTAGCCAAGTGGAGGTCCACCACCTGGTCAGCAGCAACAGAGCAAAGAGTCGAAGATGAAGATGCATTAAATGATGCAATGCAAGCTTTGTAGATGCTGTACTACACGCCTCCTGCATCTCAGCAACGTGCTGCTCCATTCGCTCCAGTGTGACTTGCTGGCGCCGGACGACGGCAAACCAGGGCTGCCGCTCGCTGAGGTCTTCGCGGCCTGGCCGGCAACCACCGGGGCCCCCTCCGAGCACCTCTGCCAGTTGGGTTCGCTCTGCGATGCTTGTCGGTTCGTCGCTGTAAATAGACGTTTCCACTTGCCGCAAGATGCTGCTTGCCACTTTCTGGATGGGACCTGGCAGTGTGTCCACCACGTCCTTACCAGCACGGGAGGTGTGACATGGTCCAGTGGCTGTCTGCAAGAGTCTGCGTTCTACGACAAAAGCTGAAAGCTGAGTGATTCCGCAACTGCCTGGACCATGCATTCTGCAGCATGGCAACTGTGCTGCCGAGGTACTCGGAGCAAGTCTGCCGCTACCGCAGTGACCACGGCATTTGGCAGGGTGAGCCGATCGGAAAGGCGCTCGATCTTTCGAAAGCGCGCCTGCTCTGCAACTTTTCCTCAAACCTCAACAAAATCCCAAGTCAATTCCAGCCTCGCAAGCCAGAAGCTTGGACTCGAAGCCCTGCTGCTCCTACTGCTGCACTCCACTGCCCTGGCACAGGACTTCCGCTAGCTTTACCCTCAGTCCTCCGGTAGCCCTGAATGTGTCTTGTGCCAGTCCTGGCAGATTCGTACAAGAAAGAAACGTTTGTATCGAACGAAAGGAGAGCCTCCAAGGCCAGGAGCGAGACGGGATCGCCCAGGGCTGCCCGCAGAGCTGGAGGCAAGGCCTATGGCTGCATGTCAGGCGCTTTCCTTAAGGATTAAAAACTCACAAAGTCTGGGTTTCAGGCTGGATAACCTGCCTCCAACACTCCTCCAGAGTCTGAGTCCATGACTGGGGCCTCAGCTTCGGCTGTCTCTTTGCTTGGCCAAAATGAACGGAGCCAAGGCTCTCACAGCCTCTCGAGCAACGTGCCTTGAGGGCTCCCGAAGCTCTCGCCCACTCCTGCGAGCCTGGCACAGCACTTTGCTTTGCCACCGCGCAGCTGGAGATGCAGGACATGCAGAACGCCTCTCTCGCTGAGAGGGGCGCATCCAGAGAAGGCAACTTGGGTCGCTGGCGGGCCCTCAATCAGCGTAAAAGCGGTACGCAGACAGATGACACTCCCAGTTCTATTGTGGAATCCGCCTGGCTGTTGTCGAAAAGGATTGAAGTGGCATGGTGCCAAGCTCCAGCCATGGAATTCTCTGGACAGTCACGCATCAAAACACGCTCTGGTTGAGTATGCTGCATACATGCAGTGTGAGCTGCATGCTTGACTTGGGCGGTTGTGGCACATGTTGACAAACGACACTCGAAGCAGCTCAAATGACAACGACCCTTCTTGAGACTTTGCTACTTCTGAAGCTGTAACGATTGGATCTCCATTCGAGAGGCAGCTGCAAGTCAAAAACAATGCGTTTCCACTCCAAACACAGCTGCTGGGGTAGTGGGTCATCCCCGGTCCTGGCGTCTGCCTCGAGCTGCTGCATGAACATGGCAAGCTCCTGTGAGTAGTTTGGCATGGTTTGCTCGCTTTCAAGCTCAAGGACGTGTACTAGGTCTGCAGTCCAGTCGTCCCCCAGCTCAAATTCATTTCTGGCATTTCTGGATACAGTCATCAAGTTTCCAGCCAGCACAAGCTCCGACAGCTTGCCCTTCTAAGCAAATCCAAGCAAACCCGCCCACAACAGCAAAAAACTCTTTTAGGCAACCTAACCACTCTGCTCAGAGCGCGCTCACAAGGATCCTCTTCGTCACTGACCTTCAGCATGACTACCCCGCGGTGCCGATCCTCAACAACCTCAGCAGTTTCAGGCGGAATGCGATGGGATTCGGAAATTCGGAAAGCTGCATCTTCTCAGGTCATCTTGGCAGGGCACTTTCACAATCAGGAACAGTCCCCTGTCAAGGCCAGTGTGCCGGCAGGCGAAAAGATCATAGCCGCATGCATAACACATCCGTCCTGTGCTTACCCCCCTGACTGCACCAGCCTGATCCAGTTGAGGCACACGATGCCCTCGCGCATGATGCCCGGAAAGCTGGCCACCTGCAGCAAGAGTCCTGAAAACCTATCACAATGCTTGGCTATGCTTGAGCTGGTGGCCGGGTCTTTGTACAAATGAAATTAAGTGCTCTCTACGTCTGCTCTCACTGGATCTGCAGCGGTAAGCTCACAATCCCAGGCTAATGTAGACTGGTCCCTCCCTCTGTTCTGCCTGTCTCTCGAGCTCGCGGCTGAAATTCTCTGCCGAACCGATGAAGCAGCGCTCCTTGAAAGTGGAAGGCGGGGGCCCACCATCCCATCCAAGGAAGGAAACACCCAGACTAACCAAGAAAGCAATCCCTCAACAAGCCTCGATCAGGGCTGCCAGCTCGGGGCCGGTGAAAGAAGCCAGCAGCTCGGCCCCTCAGTGTCTGACTCTGTATGAACTCAGGGCTTTCCTCCTCTCCCACAAAGTCACACCTCATGGACTGACCCAAGCAATCTAGGCCAACACGTGCCCCAAAGCTAAGCCTCGAAGACCTAATGTCACTCAGCCTATATCATGTAGTTGGCATTGAATGGGCCGCAGGCGTGTTGGCGGATGGCAAGTGAATTCCGTCTTGCAAACGTTGCAGATCCTGCGCCCAAAGACAGGCCTCCCCCCTTCACGGCACTCACAGAGCACTTCAGAGCCTTTGTCGCGTGTCGTGGTCATAAAGGTCTGGATGAGTAGGCTGAGACACAAGGACAGCTCGCTGCCACATGCGTAAGCCTAAGCCACAAGTTGTGCTCACTACTTCTCTCATGCGGGGTTCTGATTTCTGAGAGCCTCGCATTTCAGGTGAACATACTTCTGCCCTCCGGAGCATCGGCATGGAGAGATCAGCTCATCCACCTGCTCAGAAAAATCTGTCCAACCGCGTTGACTTTCTCCAGCAGGCATGACCCCTGGTTCAAGTAACTTTGTCAGCACATTATGAGCCTACAGACCTCAGTGAGGTACACGATCCAAAGCTATCGACAACATCGGTCACGCAGGATGAAGCTATCAATCTGGATTCCCATGCTGATCCTGCGCATTCTCCTCAAGCCTGCGACCCCCCGATCGTTCCAGTGTGTACTTGCAAGTGACACTAGCCTTGCTGAATGCGTTGTCTCTCATCAGCAAGTGAGCTTTCGCTTGCTGCATTAAATCTTCTCTTCTAGACATTCTGCTGATTAGCAATTGGCATGCCTGCAAGTGTTCTGCAACACTGCCAGCGGAATCCTACATTAAATTTTGCCACACCAACAATATTCGATTTCTCATCTTCAGCATGTTGGCAAGTCCGTGCGGGCAGTCCCATCATGTGGGAGTGGCAACTTTCACAATTCCACGCTTGGACAGAGGTGACTACAGGGCTCCTCGGCCTGTTTGGCCACTTTAGATTTCGGAAAAGAAATTGGCCTCGGCTCTGACCCAAGTCTGCTTATCAACGCCACTCGCAGGCACGCCGTGCGATAACTTTCGAGGGCTCCACCTACCACAACAAGATGGAGAAATTCGTCTTGATTGCACATCGTACTCTGCTATAGGTCAGTGCCTTCCTCGTCTAACCCATCTCTTGCTCCCACCTAGACAAACAACCTGGACTCCACCAGAAACAATACTGCAGCCACGTCTATTCCGAACACACCAGCATGTCATCGCCCCCAGTCCAGATGGTATCCCGGGTGTACGGGGGGTCAGCCCAAACCCCAACGATTCCCAAATCCCACGCACAGCCTCAAGGACTCCTGAAGTTCTAGACGAATTAGGAAACGAAACCCTCCACAAGATCTACAAGGCGCTTGGCCCCTTTCTTATGTGTATCTCTGCGTGCGAGGAGCAGCCTTGCCCTGCACATGAAAGAAATCCGAATTTGTATGGCTGCTGGATCGGAGAGGGTGTCACTTAGCCAACCTTTTTTCCGGGTCACCCAGACAACCTGGATCCCGCACCGTTTCGGGTCATTTAACAAAAACTTTTGCGGGTCACTTAGTCGACTCAGGATTCTGGGACAGCCTGAAGGGCGTTTAGGGGTTTTGCATTTAGGGTTTAGGGTTTCGGGATAAGGGGTTTTGGAGTTAGGGTTTAGGGGTGTTGGATGTAGGTCTTTAGGGGTTTTGGATTGAGGGTTTAGGGTTAAGGGGTTTTGGATTTAGGGTTCAGGGTTGAGGGGTTTGGATTTGGGGTTTAGGGTTAAGGGGTTTTGGATTTAGGGTTTAGGGTTTGGGGGTCTTGGATTTAGGGTTGAAGAGGTTTTGGTTTTAGGGTTTAGGGGTGTTGCATTTAGGGTTTAGGGTTTAGGGGTTTTGGATTTAGGGTTTAGGGGCTTTGGATTTCGGATTTAGGCGTTTGGGTTTTAGGGGTTTTGGAGTTAGGGTTTAGGGGTTTGGGATTTAGGTAGGGTTTGAGGGTCTAGGGGTGTTGGATTTAAGGTTTTTGGGTTTAGGGGTGTATTACCATTACTTGGGGTTTGGGGGGGTAATTTGGGTTGTGAACTTTTAAAATGCTAAAATTTCAAAATTAAGGAAATGTGGGTACCCTAAGTAATGGTAAGTTTATATGGGCTTGTGGATTTAGGGTTTAGGGTTAAAAGGTTTTGAATTAGGGTTTAGGGTTAAGGGGTTTTGGGGTTTAGGGGTGTTGGATTTAGGGTTTAGGTTTTAAGGGTTTAGGATTTAGGGTTTGAAGGTTTTGGATTGAGGGTTTAGGGTTTCGGGTTTGAAGGCTTTTGGGTGCATATTTAGGGTTTAGGGTTTAGGGGTTTTGGATTTAGGGCTTCAGGGTCTTGGATTTATGGTTTTGGATTCAGGGCTTTTTGATTTCGGGTTTGGGGTTCAAGGTTTTTGGATGTAGGGTTTAGCGTTTAAGGGTTTTGCATTGAAGGTTTGAGGGTTTCAAATTTAGGGTTTAGGGTTTAGGGTTTAGGGGTTTTGGATTTAGAATTTAGGGTTTAGGGTTTTTGGATTTAGGGTTTAGGGTTTAGGGGTTTTGGATTTAGGGTTTAGGGTTTAGGGGTTTTGATTTAGGCTTGGAGGGTTTGGATTTAAGGTTCAGGGTTTAGGCGTGTTGGATTTAAGGTTTAGGTTCAGGGATTTTGGATTTAGGGTTTGAAGGTTTAGGATTTAGGGTTTAGGGGTGTTGGATTTAGGGTTTGAAGGTTTTGGACTTAAGGTTTGAAGGTTTAGGGTTTGTGGAATTAGGGATTATGGCTTTGGGATTTAGGGTTTTAGGGGTCTTGGACTTTGGGTTTAGAGTTAAGGGTTTGAAGGTTTCAGGGTTTAGGGTTTCGTGGTTTGGGATTTATGGTGTAGGGTTTAGGGGTTTTGGATTTAGGGCTTCAGGGTTTTGGATTTATGGTTTTGGATTCAGGGCTTCTTGATTTCGGGTTTGGGGTTAAAGGTTGTTGGATTTAGGGTTTAGCGTTTAAGGGTTTTGCATTTAGGGTTTGAGGGTTTTGAATTTAGGGTTTAGGGTTAAGGGTTTAGGGGCTTTGGATTTAGCGTTTAGGGTTTAGGGGCTGTGGATTTAGGGCTTCAGGGTTTTGGATTCATGGTTTTGGATTCAGGGTTTTTTTGATTTGGGTTTAGGGTTAAGGGGTTTTGGATTTAGGGTTTAGGGTTTAGGGGTTTTACATTTAATTTATGGTTTAGGGTTAAGGGGGTTTGGATTTAGGGTTTAGGGTTTAGCGTTGTTGCATTTAGGGTTTAGGGTTAAGGGGTTTTGGATTTCGGGTTTAAGTTTAAGGGGTTTTGATTTAGGGTTTGAGGGTTTGGATTCAGGGTTCAGGGTTTAGGCGTGTTGGATTTAAGGTTTAGGGTTCAGGGGTTTTGGATTTAGGGTTTAGGGGTACTGGATTTAGGGTTTAGGTTTTAGAGATTTCGGATTTAGGGTTTGAAGGGTTTGGATTGAGGGTTTAGGGGTTTTGGATTTAGAGTTTCAAGGTTTAGGGGGTTGTGGAGTTAGGGTTTAGGGCTTTGGGATTTAGGGTTGTTGGGGTTTTGGATTAGGGTTTAGGGTTAAGGGTTTGAAGGTTTTAGGGTTTAGGGTTTAGGGGTTTTGGATTTAGGGTTTAGGGTTTAGGGGTTTTCGGATTTAGGGCTTCAAGGTTTTGGATTTATGGTTTTGGATTCAGGGCTTTTTGATTTCGGATTTAGGGTTAAGGGGGTTTTGGATTGAGGGTTTAGGGTTAAGGGGTTTTGCATTTAGGGTTTGAGGGTTTTGAATTTAGGGTAAGGGTTTAGGGGTTTTGGATGTAGGATTTAGGGTAGGGGTTTTGGATTTAGGGTTTAGGGCTTCCTGGTTTTGGACTTAGGGTTCAGCGGTTTTGGGTTTGAGGGTTTTGAATTTATGGCTTAGGGTTTGGGGGTTTTAATTTAGGCTTCGAGGGCTTGGGGGTCGATTTCGGATTTGGGGTTTAGGATTTAGGGTTTAGGTTTTGGGATTTTGGATTTAGGGTTTAGGGTGTGGGGGCTTTGGATTTCGGATTAAGGGTTTGGGTTTTAGGGTTTTGGAGTTAGGGTTTAGGGGTTTGGGA
>CAJNIZ010000991.1:75087-99623 GCA_905231905.1 Symbiodinium pilosum
TCGTCTGCAGTCGGCGCAGGTGGTTGGCTGCCATCGGAGGCAGTAGCCATGAATGGTGGATTACAATCTACAAGATTGGAGGAAAATCTAGGCTAGAATGGAAGTGAATACAGGGAAAGTACCATTGCAAACATCCAGCAATTGCAAGGCAAGTGTGGAAAACTGTGAAAGTAGCATGGAAGACAATCAATCATGCAGAAGCCCGGGATTGCTACTGCTCTGAGCCTACTTGCATTCAATAGGACCGATTAATTTGTGACAGGCAACCATGGCTTCACCTGCCCGCTGCAGGATCCGATCTACTCTGGAAAATGGCTGCGAAACTGTCACCATCGGCAGCAGCAGCATTGGTCCACACCCGTCAAGCTGCAGCCTGGAGTGGGAGCAGCAGCACAGTAGTTGGAACACGTCTTTTGAGCTCCAACGCGGAAGCGAGCGGTTGAAGTGGCAGCGGTCTGAAGTCTGACTATGGTGCTGGCGCTGACCTGTGCTTAGGCTTGCTGCCCAGGCTGTCCCGATGCCCTGCTCCCCATCCACGGAGTCCACGGATGGCGGCTCCAGCTAAGTCTGTTGGACGCAAAGCAGGGAGGCCACAGTCCGCAATTCGTTTCTGAAGCTCCTGCTCTAATTCGACCACTACACTCACACGCCACTTGCCTGATGCATCGTTTCAGAAACATGCCTTCAAAGTCTGGGAAAAATCTAACGTTCCCTATTTGGTCTCTCGTGCCCGGCTGGAAGATGGCGACGGCTTCAAAGTTCGGCAGACTTTCTGAGTCATTTGCTTTGGCAGGGGTGGGAGCTCTAATGTCTGACGATGCTCGGGCACACACATGAACGCCGACTAGGGTGTAATGCCTGCTAGCTGCTAGCACTGCGGGTCTGCAGTCGCATCTTAGCTTTTATGGTTGCATTTCTCCATAGCCTCTCCAACAAGTAAGCTGGAGAGTTTGATGCATTCTGGCAAGGGCTTCCACTCAGAGTCAAGGCAGCCCAACCCACGGCTGCAACGCACTTGACCGGGGTTTTCAGCGCATAGAGCGCATTCAGGACCGCAAGGCTGGCAGGTAACAGGTTGATGGCATGTGCTGTGCTATGGAGACATTCATGCCTGGGACCTTGCGGCCGCTTGTGACGAGTCTCATGAAGCATGCCAGACGCTTGTCCGAAGATGGAAAGCTGAAACACTCCAAGCCAGCTGCCAAAAGGGGCCATTCGTGAAGGAAAAAGGTACACCTTCGTCTATGCTTGGAATTGGTAATGTGGCCCTGTAACTCATGAAAGCTAAACTAGATTTCAGCATGCTCCGCATGCGATAATCAGCTGTTGGAGCTAGGGTGATACAGGATACAGGCAAACAGGAGCTGCGTGCGAATTGACCTGAGCTGTGGAGCAGGGAGCGAGCCCCCAGAGTTCCCAAATCAGCCAACTAGCAAGCAGCAAACTCCTGGTAGGGCAAGTCTGCAGCCAAGCAGCTGTATACAAAATCCAGCAACATCCTGCGCCAGCAGCCCGCGGGGGCGTTGGCAGTGCACCTTCGTGCCGCCTGAGAGAAGACCTGACTACGTCTGCATGCAAGCCAAAAGCCTTTTTTTTGTGTTGTGCCTTGTTCTGCTGTTCTGTCCTGCCAGCCAGTAACAACACATGCTTCCTCCTTGTCTGGTGACGGCAGAACAGAGCTCTGCATCTCAACCTCAAATGTAAATTCCCGCATTCGCCTCCATTGTGGAGAGCAAAAGCTCCATGCACATGACAGCAAACCAACAAGTAGTATGAATCTTAGACATGACACAAACGACACCAGGGGTCCCTTCATGTGTGCATGGAATCGCCCAAATGTCTGAGCTCACCAGGCTGCTCCATGGCAGGAAAGTGGTCGAGATTCTCAGTGCCGCATCTCGGCCCGAAAAGGATAAAGGGCAAAGTCACTCCCAATCTTGCAAGCGCCTCTTGGACAGTTGCAAATGAAAAAAGCCATGAAAAAAAAAAACACATGCCATAGTTCACGAGAACTGTACACAGGCGCTTGGCAAGTGATAATGGCCACGATGCAGTCACTCTTCGATGACAACGTTGCAAGTGCCAACATGGGTCCTCAAGGTCTAGTGGCAACTTGAGCAAGTCAAGGGCAAGCAAACAGGCCTGACAAAGTCACCAGCTCTCGCAAGCTTGGCGGCGCCAGTGTCCTCTACGCCAGCAGTCAAATAATCGTGAGCACCAAACGAGATTACTTGCGGTTGTTGAAAGCATAGCTAGCATTTGAGGGCAGAAAGATTACATGAGAGGATCTGGCAAGACTGTTGAATACCTGCGGCTATGCTACGACTTGTGCAAATACCTCAGCGAGGTGCTCTGTATCTTGGCACCTAGGAACAAACGGTTTGGGTAGCAACGAGCAAAGCTGCGAGCACACGTCGCTTTCAAGCCGAGGGTTGCGCAGCTAAGGCATCGATGGTGGCATCCTGTAAAACATGAAGAAACCTATCTTGTGGTTCTTCAAGACTGACGCGTGCCGAACAATGCCTTGTGCATTGTTTTCCTTAGGCAATCACCTGAGAGGTCAAGGCCAGCTGCAGAGTGTAACTTGCCAAAGCAAGCCAGGGCTTCTGCCCCGTCTTGAAGGTAGTGCCCAGGCTCCTGGTTTTGTACCCAGCCATTTGCCAGCCATCATTTGGAGCATCTGCCTCGATTTATGCACGTGCCTCCAATGTCCGCAAGGCCTGATATCAAGAGACATGCAGCAGGTGAAGCTGAATTCACGGCACATCCTCTCTTAAGTGACTTTTTCAGTACCGCATGGTCTAAAATTTGGCCTGTTCCAGTTGGTGCCCATCTAGACCACTGGGCCTGGAGATGTACAGTGAGGCTGAGCCGTCGCCAATGTGTGCCAGGAGCCCCGCATGGGGAACTGCATAGTGCGTTTCTCAGCAACGGCTCGAACTGCCTGCACTGCGAGCTGGCCAAGACAAGGTGCGCCGTGGCAATTCTACTGCATCCTTCAGCGTGCCTTAGCCAACTCCCCGCGCACCAACCAATCAAGATTTTTAGCCTCATATCAAAAAATTGACATGACGCTGTTGACTTGACAACACCCTCTTCTGGAAAAAATCAAATCCGCAAGGCTTCACAGGAAGCCGCAAGCTCCTTCCGATTTGGAAGGAGCTGTGCACCAAGGTAGGTTGCTCCTGCGAAGGAGCTCTCCCAACTTCGGGCTCCAGCTGAACAGACCGCTTGAGTCAGCTCAGATGCGATCTGCTGAGCCTGATCAAGACGAGTCCATGATCTTGCGACACGGTACAGATGCAACATGCTGCAACCCATCCCGGACTGTAATGCTCACCTCCGCGTCCGCAGTCGAACTGCGGAGTAGCTTCGAGACAAGTCTGGCCGCAGGGTACCTATGCGCGCACCACTCATGCAGCGCTGCAGCCCTGCTGCTCAAGCTGCTCCAGGAAGACCCACCAACACGGTGCTTCGCGCACGCTGTGTCGATAGCATTTCTCTCGACGCAAAGCTCGACAAGGATCTGGCCAATGCACAGACCGTGAAGATCTCTGTCAAGACAGCTGGGGACAGAATAACGTGTCAACGTTGATGATTGCAGTACAGGATGGACTAAGTTCGACAAAGGTGGCAAGGGCAACCCTGGAATGCGTGACTGAAGCAAACTTTCCTGATGCCAGTGAGCAGAAGGACACTCAGCAAAGTGCTTAACTTAAAGCCAGTAGGTTTCGTGGGGTTCTGCACATTGCAAGCCTCCTCGAACGCTGGCAACTGTTTGTAAAGTAAGTTGTGGATCACATAACGATGAAAGTGAAACCTTACAAACAAACAAAAAGCCAGCACACTACCATGAACTTTGCGTCATGCATATTTGAATGCCGTCTGAAGCCTTCTGCACATCTCGGAGCGCAGCCAGCAGGGCTGTGGTCCCTGGCAAAAGGGCACCAACCTAGCTCCCCGCCCCGCTGACCTCATTTGCCTAGCCACCTAAAGCAAGCTCACACTACGCTGATTCAGCCCACACTCACTCACATGCAGCCTATGCGAAACGGCTCCTTCCACAGATCACACTCTTCTCTTGGATGATCAAAAAGCTACTCCCTTTCAATCGCATGAAATCTTGATCGCTGTTGCCGCTGGCGCTTCATAGAAGTGGAAATTGGGATCGCTTCACACTGTGTAAGATGAGAGACGGTACACTTCCATCTCATCCAAGTGTAACACGCGAACTCTGAACATCCGTGCTTGGCGATCAAGACTGGTACGCAAGCCACATGGTGCCCAAAACCAACACGTGAAACATTGCTGTTGACACGTCGACAGGTGGGCTCCCGCGTAATCCTTGCAAGCATCTTCGGTCGAACGAATGCAACGTACTACCAACTGACAAACGCGTTGGGTGATAACACGACGGTCGTCAGAATCGATAAAGCACCTGCTAGGTGCACCTGTACGTATCACAATGCCAGCAGACCCTTCGGAATATTGTTCGGTGTCATTTAGCCAGTGCTTCGTTGGCGCGCGGGGCTGAACAGGTCGCTGATGCTTTAAATGTCTCCCGGCTGGTCGTACATACGCCCTTTGGCTTTGTTCATCTTGAACCTGCTTTTGAAGAGAATCATTCCCGATTGGCTTTGCAGGGGTCACGGAAACCTGCTAGTTCAGATCAACAAGTCTTGTTAGACTCCTCATGTACTTGCCTCAAAGTTGGGGCCATCCTGTGCCGTTGCTTGGCGTCCGAGCACCAAGGTGGAGATGGCTGGCGCTAACCGTTCTTGCGTTCAGAGTTTTGACGTCATTGGGTATTTGGACCATTGAAGAGTCCTGAAGCAAGTTTTGGAGGTACTGGTGAGCCCACGTTACACTGTTACACTTCTCTTCTTGCCGGAAGCTCAACACAGGTCTAATTAGACGGTCTAATACATCAAGCACCAGGCCAGAATACAGTGGCATACAAATACAGAATTGTACACGTGCAAGTAGGATTACAAGCAGGACAACTCACACTGTCAGCCAGCAGTCCCTCCCACCCTCCAAGGAAAAGAGAAGCGAACTTTACTTGCTGGATGCGTGAGGTATGCCTTGGATCCCTTAGACCGTCCCAAGTTTGACAGGTTCGCGCCCAATTGACTCCACCTTGGGAGTGGTGGGTGGGAAAATTTCATGCTCGGTTGGCTACAACCCACTCGAGCACTATAGGCCGCCATCCCCCAACACTGACGTGAATTGTCCTACATAACAACTTCGCCAGCACATTTGTTATTGCGCGACAACTCACACTGTCAGCCAGCAGTCCCTCCCACCCTCCAAGGAAAAGAGAAGCGAACTTTTCTTGCTGGATGCGTGAGGTATGCCTTGGATCCCTTAGACCGTCCCAAGTTTGACAGGTTCGCGCCCAATTGACTCCACCTCGTTGCCGAAGGCGCGCCCCAATGCACACTTCTTGCATCCACCTTTTGAAGATGAAGCGGCAACAAACGTGTAGTTAGCGAAGCCGAAGGGCCAACCGCACTTCGTCCTCCACAGATGGGGGGTCTCGTTCTCAAACAGTGTGTCGATGTCATGGATGATGCCGCTTCTGTGAGACCTCACCTTGAGGCCTTTGGATTCAACGATTTGGAGTTGTGGGGGCTCTGTGCGTTCGGACACACTGGTCTTGCTCAGGAGGGACTTCACGGCTTCGAGTTCTAATTTGAGATCGTTCCGCATCTCTGCCGCTTCATTCAGGAGCTTGTCCGAGAGGACTTGCACATCTAAGACAGGTTTGATTGGATTGGAATGGTTTGATAGTGCCGGCTTCTCTGCCAGAGCTTCCTTGGCATACTCAAGGATGACGTCAGATTTCCATCTGCCGAGGTGTTTTATTTGGTCCAAGGCGTGGCCCTCCCTCACATAGTGAAGCGCTCCTGATCGTCTAGCCGAATGGCCTGTGACCTCCTTGCCGAAGAGGGCCTTCCAAGCGTTCACGATCTCCTTCTTTTTGGCCTTCTTCCCGGAGGCGTTGACCACAAGCCAGTTGCCATCAGGCGGCTGTGGTGTAGTGCGCTCCTCCGCTAATCTGACCACCCTCTTTGATGTGCTAAGCGGGCAGGAGATTTTGCACTTGCCCTGACACACACATTGCAGAGTCCTAAGGGTGCCTTCCGCTTCAGGGTCCATCTTCGACTCCGCTAGCCAGAGTTTGACTACACCGCCTCCTGGGAAGGACAGGTCTGAAACTTCCAAGTTGCTCAGCTCGATCTCCCGGAGCATCCAAACTGCTGCGAAGAAGTAGCTCTCCTTGGCGCCTGGGACCTTGTGGATAGCCGCCGCTGCCCGACCCTTCTTTGGGGAAGGCTTCTTGGCTGCCTGAGCGAACGTCACCTCTTTGGCCTTTTTACGCGGACCCATCCTTCGTGACAAGCTCCTTTTGCATAGCCACATTGTTCTCTCCAGCTGATCCGTCCAAGCCCCGCCATTTTCCACATGCGCGAGCTTGAGTTCGAGGAGGTAAGCGGAGCCTGACTTGTAATTCGCCCTCTTGTAGACCGCCGCAACCTTCTCTAGCAGCTTGCGGTCCAATGGGAACACTGGCTTGCCCTTATTGAGTCTGCCTGCAATCCTTAAGACGCTAGACTTCCGTGACGATTTTGGCGCCCTGGACGTTTTTGCAAAATAATCTTCCCGCAGGTCCTTCAAGGCTAGGTTGGACTCCAGCTCAGCTCGGGCCAAGGCTTTTGTCTTCGTTGTCCGCAGTGATGAGCTAGGATGATGACCAGCTGTACTGGGAAAAGGCCGCGAATACATCTCGGAAGATGCCCTCTCCGAAGCCACCACCTGAAACGAACTGACACCTTCTTGCCCCGGGCCAGGACCTTCGCTGCCATCACGATCTGCATCGATTCTAAGCTTCTTCAGCCTACTGCTTTGCAAGACGACCCTCGACCACGAAGGTGGTCTCGGGGGCACTGGTGGGAATGAGGTAGCGACCATGGCCTTTGCGTTTGCTAGCAAGGAACCAAGTCCCGAACGGCTCTCCTCTGCGACAGTTGTAGTCAAATTGATAGTCAACGCGGCCGATCTCAATGAAGGAAGTCCAGCATCACTTTCTATGTAACCAAAGCCGCCATCGCCCCATGCACCTCCAACGTCCTCTGCTGAGTCACGACACCCCTGCGTTTCCTGGACCTTCCGGATGACCGATGGATCCAACCCTTGGGAGATTGATGCTGGCTTGATTGCTGGGTCGTCTAAGTCCTGTGGCTCACTCGTGTCCGGACCTCCCATCCACGGTGCATCCAACAACGCGAGCTTGCCCTCCACCCTGAAGCAGTCCAAATCGCCCACCAAAAGGTCGGAGTCCGTGTTGCGGCCCTTCTCCCCAACATTCGAGCCGATGCTGCGCCCTTCCTTTGCCGAACCCCGTACTGGGCTCGAGGCTTCGTCAGCAGCGCCCTGGGGCGACTCAGCAGGCCCTTCAGCAGGTCCTTCAGCAAACCGCTCGCCCACTGATCTCCCCCCTGGCACTGCCGCGAGCGAAGTCAGCAACCTTCTTAGGCTACTGCCATGTTGGTCCAGTGGGCGCGGCGCGCCCGACTTTCTAAGCAATGGCAGCAAACCTGACATTGGGCAAAACTTGCGAGATGCCTCATGTAACCGACGACAGGACGTGAACAGGCAACGGCAGCAAGAAGCGCGAAAAGCGCTCTGCCCGCACAGAGCCATAGTATTTGCCGTTTCAGTGAGGTGAGATATCCCGCGCAACCAACGATATGACGTGTGCAAGCCGCAAAGCCCCCTGCGCACACAGAGAGACAGGACTTGCCGCTTCAGCAAAGTGATGATATCTGATGCAATAGACGACAGCTGCAGCGTAGTCACGAATCAAGTGCAACATACCACATTAGGAAGCGCCGAATGCGCTCAGCAATTACAAATACAAACAGCCTTTTGGGAAATCATGAAAGCATGCGTGCAGTGAAGTCACGAATCAGTGCAACACACAACACTAGGAAGCGCCGAATGCGCTCAGCAATTACAGAAAGACAAACAGCCTTTTGGAAATCATGAAAGCAGGTGTTGCCACACACACAGTTTCTGTGTGATGTCACGCGTGAACTTAAACAGCCCTTTGGCCCGTGCTGCCCCAAGATTCACCTTGGTGCCCTTGGCGTGCTTGAGGATGAGAGGCTTGTCATCTTCCTTCCTTTCAT
Organism: Symbiodinium pilosum; assembly: GCA_905231905.1. Classification (NCBI taxonomy): domain Eukaryota; class Dinophyceae; order Suessiales; family Symbiodiniaceae; genus Symbiodinium; species Symbiodinium pilosum. Next base: position 83,283 of record CAJNIZ010000991.1, read on the forward strand.
GCGGCCGTGAAAGCCAGTCCGCCACCTTGTTGGCGGCACCTGGCACGTGTGTGGCTGAGAGCTCCTGTATCTCCAAGGATTCCAAGAGGAAGGCGAGCTCTGCGCCAATGAGGTTCAGCACGGCGCTCGGGCTGGCCAACTTGTCCGACAGCGCCAAAGCAACAATGGAATCAGAGCGAACGCTGAGAGCCACATTGTCGGTGAGGTTGTCCTTCCAGCACCAGATGGCAACCAACAACGCCAACGCTTCACAAGGTCCCTGTGAGCTCGACTCACCGAACTCCAGCTTCAGGAAAGCTGCATCATCGGGAGTGACTATAGCTTCCAAGTATTTGGTAACCACGCTATTGACCGACATGATGGCACCAAGCCCTTTAGGGGAGGCGTCCGTGGTGATGATCACTTGGGGAAGCTGCTCTGGCGGTAACAAGGAAAGGCAACGAAGAGGTTTTTGCGTCACAGCCTTAGTGAGCTCGAGGAGCCAGAGGTGCACCTGGTTCAAGCGGGCGATAGGAAACAAATGATCCTTGGCCCTAGTGTCTGAACGCGTAGATCGGCGCAATTCCTCCTTGCCAGAAGCAATGTCCCCAATTCTGTCATGCAACGCTGCATACAGCATTCGTGAAGCCCACCTTGTTCTCGGCAGCACCCCTGCCAGCCAAGCAGCTTTGCCAGCGGCCTGCCGAAGCTCTTTGATGGGGGCCATCCCTTTCCCTTTCCAGCTCGCCAGCAGACTGGCGAGCTCTTGCAAGAATTTCTCGGACACCCCCAGGATAATTGCATCGTCTTGAGTGTGGGTGAAAGTGACCCCGCACCAGATGACCTCGCGACCCCTCGCGCCCTTGCTCAAGGCGACGATGAAGCCCAGCGCCCGCGTGGTGTAGAGGATGAAGCTGAGGAGGACGTTGCGCCTCGCAAGCCCTCCTTGAAGACTCCACAGAGCATCGTCTAGATAGGTTTGATGCGCTGCTTCCACAGGATCCATGGCACTTTGGAGAAGCCTGCCCAACAATGCCGCCACACGACTCCAAAGCAAAGGGGCGGTTTTGAACCCGAAAAGGAGGGCGATGAACACGATGACTTCATCATCCTGAAGGCCGGGCGCCATGCAATGTTTGAGCTCATCCGGGTCTACGGCTAAGTGCATGAAAGCATCGCTGATGTCAATGACTACCCATTCGAAGCCCCACTGATCTGTAGACCAGTTATGTCTCCGGTACTTGGATTGTAGCTCTTCGAGTCCACGGCGTTGATGACGAGTCATTCTCACCGCATCCTTGGCCCTTGGTAGAACTAGCCGCTCTGGAAGAGTGGCCTTAGCGTTTCCACTTGAGCGCTTCAGATCAATCACTATCCGTCTCTTCAAGCTCCCATCCTCTTTGGTTTTAAGGATGAGCCCCAAACGTGAGATAGTGCCAGCGCCGTGTTTGTGTAACGCCTCCTTCTTCCGGATGCGCTTCAAGTAGCCTGCTTGCTCATATCGAGAAAGCTCGATTTCTGCCTCTCCTTCATTCTGAACCACTGAGAGGTAGTTCTTCAGCTTGTCACCCGCAATGACCTCGGCCGCCGTGACAACATCTTCGTCCACTTGAGGACCTTCGGCTTTTGGGAAAATTCCACACGCCCCGATCTTCTTGTCCATGCCTAAAGGTGCACCATTGCGCACCCAGTTGGGCACGTCCTGCTCAGGATCCCCCGATTTGTGAATGTATGCCTCAAGAAGATCCGGGAAAAGGGGTGACTTGTACTTCAAGGCATCCTGCAAACGAACTGCATCTACGCCCTTGGACCCCAAAAGCCTTCGCAGAGTAGCCCTCCACTCATAGGTGATCCTTTCATCTTCTTTGGCATCCTTCGTGCCATAGGTCTCTGCCAAGACTAAAGCTCTCGGCAACCTTTGCACCAACGATTCCCAAGCTGCGATGATTTTGACACCCAAGGCCCTGGCAGTTGGCAGGCCCAAGGTAGCCAAAGCAGGGTTCCTGAGGCCTCCCAAGTGTGGAAGAAACTCCGGTTTCTTCTTCAGCTGCGTGGCCATCATGCCAAAGTTGCCTTTGCCTGGGATCCAATCCATGTCTGTTGCGCGCGCCTCACTAGATGCACCATGTCCCGAAGTTGGCCTTGCCATGCCTTTCGGGGTGGCGCCTGCAAAGGTGTTGATCTCCTCTGCGTTCTGCACACGAACGACGTTCGCATCCTCACCCTCTGCGTTAGCCATGATCTTTCTCCGCTTCTTCCGCCTCCTCGGCGCTTCTTTCGGCTCCTCTGTCGAATCCTTCGCGACGTGGCCAGTGTCCTCCTGCACTCTTTTGACGCCCTTCTCCGCATCGACTGGACCTGCATTGCACACCACGGATCCTAGGGACGCACTTGCTTCCTCCATTTCCGCAGCCTGCATCTGAGATTTGAAGTGTGCTTGCACTTCTGCTTCAGCACGCGCCATCTCGGCGAGCTCGTCTGCGTTTCCTTCTGCGCCAGATAGCTCGCCCTTCATGCGCGCGATCTCCCTTGCCAAACGTGCTTCCCGCACCTTAAGCCACTCCATGTAAGCCATCTTCTCGAAGTGATCGACGATAAAGGTTGCCAGTTGTGAGCACAGAGCTTCTGGATACTCCGCTGACTCCTTTGAGTTTTCCAAGTTGACTTGCTTGTGCCCGCTGCTTTTTGCGCAGCTGCATGCGGCGGAGAGCTTGTTGATCTGGAGGATGGATCCTAAGAAGCGTTGAGGTTTGAAGAACCGATCACTTTCCGGCAGCTCTTCCTGGTAGGCACAGGTGGGGAAGGCTGCCCATTTAAGCCGCCCCTCCCGCAGACCCTTCTCGGCGAACGCTTCCACTTCTGGCAGTTCCCACGCTGACAGGTGCTGAGGATGTTCCGACGGCGGTGGGTTTTCCAGCGATACTGGTGGATCTAAGCCGGAAGGGGATGGGGCGTTAAGAATCGTCTCGGCCATCAGGACTGACCTCGCTGCAAAGATGGTGCCTGCGTCTGCTTCAGCTTGTCTGACAAGGCCTTGGCCAACGATGCCATACGGCTCCTGTTTGGATCGCACAGGAGGAGGTCCCCCTGGCAGCGATCTCCACCTTGCCCGTGTGAAGGTAGCGCAAGGGAATCCCGCATGATAGCCATCGAATTTTGCTGCCCTCGCCTTCTCCAGCTGTTCCGTGAAAGGCTGGGTAGCTGCCAAGTCCGCTCCCAAGGTGAGATCACAGGAGACCACCTCGATCTTCAGCTTTCTGGATTCTGCTGCCCGTCTGAGCGCTGCGCCCAAGGGGTCCTTGGGTCCAGAGAAATGGTGCAAGTAAACGAAGACTCTGTTGGACAAATAGGCCTCGAAAGTTGGAGTCGAGGGTGCCCGGAGGAACTTCTCCAGTCGGTCATGTCCCTCTTCACCATCATCCTCGCCCTCATCGCCCGCACCATTCCCCGAACCGACCTTGCTCTGGCTTGAGGTGGTTCCTGGCTTCGAAATCACCCCAGTAGGTCTCTTCATCAAAAGTGCAGCCACAAAAATCCAAGCAAAGATGTCTTCGCCTGCTTGCTCGGTCAGGGTTTCTTCTTTTGAGGGCAATCCTTTGATGGATGACCTGGAGAGCCGCACCCAGTACAAGAGTGATCTCTCTTCACTTTGCCTTGGCAGGGCGTACCTGGGGGCAAGCCCGCACATGGACCATTTCCATTGTTCCAGCCAAAGCAACGCTGTAGACCAGAAGGAGCTACCACGCCAGCGCTGTGCCCTGAACTTGTGGCGGCGCTGGCGTTGCCTTTCCCAGCGCCTTTGCCTGCGCCCCCTCCTCCAGGTTTTCCACTTCCTTGGTCCGAAAGGGAAGCGGTGCGCTGCACGTTGCCCTTGGCTCTCTTCCTTTTCTTCACCGATGTCTTTGTATCTTGGGGTGCTGTGTACGCAGGAAGGCCGCCTTGCAGTGTCGCCATGTACTCCTCTTGGGGTGTGTGCAAGGCCCCCTTTCCCCCTCTCGCGAGCCATGTGAGAGCGGGCTGGTGGAGTTGTTCTTGCCAATAAGCTTGATCGTCGACTATCGCTTTGAAGACCGCTTCCCATGGATCCGCCTCCGTCCACGAAGTCGGCGTGGCCTCCCCTGCCGCTGCCTTCATCGCGAATCTGTGTGCCCATCTTGCCGACAATTCGGCCCTGGCTCTGTCCTCGGCCGCGTACACCAAGTGCCAACAAGACGCGTACCTCCTCGCGAAGCGCTCCACCATCTCCTGGTAGTTCTGCAGGGATGCCAAAGTCACTGCATTCAACATCACCAGCGCCGTGCGGTAAACCTTGAAACAAGCGCTCCATTGCACTAGAGAGGCGGGTCCAGGAAGTTCTCGAACCTGATATTCTCCGTCTCCTCTGGGGACATAAGACCGATAGCGACTTGCCTTGGAACTCCGCCGCGCAAATGGAACGAAGATGGCGAAGTCTGCATATGGAGGGTGGCCGGCCTTGATCCGCCGTTGGAGTGCCAAAAACTGTTCCAACGTGGGCTCCGTTTCCTCGGTGGGAGGGCCTCCCATAATCGTGACATATCTCTCCAACGCTTTCCGGAAAACCTTCGTGCCCTCCGCAGTTACAATCATCTCGGAGTCGTCCCCCTGGTCGATGACGCTCGCCAATTTGATTTTGCGCTCCCCCTCCGCCGCGCTTGTTGTAGAAGTCGTGGTAGTCTGGGTTGCTGCTGAAGCCGTTTCCCACGGGTTCGGGTCTATCCAATGGGCAATGTCTCCGCCTCCCGCTATCCACATATTTCTCCTCGCCAATCTCCAAACTAGTCCGACTTGAGCCGCTTGAACAACATTCAGAGAGGAACCATCGGCCAAAGCGCATGTCTCCACGGCTTGGGCGAGGATTTGAGGTGGAATCGCCGCCAAGTTGCGAGGCTCCCCACCGAACGATCCCAATTGATGTTCGACAGCGTCCCAAACCACCTGCGTTACGCCATAAAAGGCCAAGAGATCGTTGATTGCGCGCATGGCCGCCGCTGCTGCAGGTGTGGGAAACATGAATGCGGCTCGCGAGGAGTGAAAGGGAAAGCCAGAAAAATTTCATGCTCGGTTGGCTACAACCCACTCGAGCACTATAGGTCGCCATCCCCCAACACTGACGTGAATTGTCCTACATAACAACTTCGCCAGCACATTTGTTATTGCGCCGCAAAATACACTACATGCCTGCAATCAATGCTGCAGTACTGCTGTGGACACCATGGCTACGAAAGTCTGCTCAAAGACAGAATTTCTCGCACACCTTCCCTACAGGTGGACAAATCGATGAAAGCCAGTGAGACCCGGTCACTGGTATTCAGTTGATGTGGTAGGCAATGTGGGCTTTCGTGATTGGCGTTTCAAGCTCAAATGGGATTCGGTCTCGGTGTTTGAGATCAATTCACCCCTGCCTTTCGAACTTCGATTGTAATGGGTGCGGTGGTCGTAGGAGCGGAGTCTCGTGTTCTTTTTGCCTAGTTAGCCCAGTTTGAGACCAGGACCCCATTTACGAGAATGAGCTGCATCAACTTCTTGTATGAGCGGGGTGGACACAATGGTAGCCTGTCCGAGGCACATTTGTCTTTGATAGTCTCCCCGTTATGGGTGGGAACAGCCATGCAATGACCCAGCCAGCTATTGATGGCGGTGGATAGCCAAGCTCTTATTTCCAGTTATCATTGAGGATGCTGTATCGGGTGGTCCAGACAATCCCGATCTTGGCAGGCATCTCGCCCGTCATCACGGTGATCACGCTCCCTTGATGGCCTCTGCATTGGCGTATGGAATCTCTGATCAGTAAAAACACAAGAGCTGGTTGTCCGCAGGGACTCATTTGTCAGCTTAAGCACGGGAATCGTCCCTTCACGGCTAAAATAACTGTTCGTCCAGTCCGCGAGCTCAGCTTCCAACTCTCCCAACCAATATGCGCACTGCGAAGCTCTTGTTGGAAACCTTCTTGCGGTTATCTCTAGGGCGCTGGTGTCGGTGAAGCAGTTGCCGCGGGTAAGTTGGTGGCGGCTCAGAATGATGTTTACGTTCTGCTGCGGCGATGTAATCTCTCAGGAGATCCTGAATGGTGCAGATGTACACAACAGCCTCTCGTCTTTGGTTGCCACCTAGGCTGTTCTTGCTGTGGGGGAGTTGTGGACCTACCGCCGGCAGGAGTGCCTTTCGGGCTTCCGCCCTGCCCCGAGAGCAGGTTCCTGAATCGACACTCAAGGTCTCCGGCCCCGTGGCAGGGCGCGTTGCAACGCCGCAACGCAGACACTTGCGTTTTCTTTAACTCAGCAAGTATTTCCTTCTTTCCTTGATCAAAAGGTTAGACTTGACGATGAGAAACTTGCCTCCGCGTCACGATGGACAACGAGGCCTTGTACGCGTACAGTAGAGATGCTGAATTGCATCGCTCAGCATCGTCCGGGGCGCGATCATCTGCGTCTACGTCGGCCAATAACGCATGGCATGCATCCAGAAAGATGGCCATTTCTTCATCAGACACAGCATCCATGTCTTCGTAGTAGGCCGTGGGCTCCTCCATGGGAGCGACAGTTGCCATGGATGATGCCATGTAGTCTGACTCTTCACGGTCCAATCCTGTCCATCCTGCGCCACACCCGTCTTCTAGGCTGATGGTTGGGTCTCGTCGCGGGTCGGGCCCCATGATCTGTATGGAGATTGGAGCCACGAACGGCTCCCCGAGATGGTCGTTCCAATCTCCTGACCGCTGACGAGCTTCCCCTTATGTGAACTGGAGCGTGATGTTGTGTGAGTACCCTGACGTATCGCCAACGGTTTTTTGTTGGGGTTTTGTTCCGGAGTAGATTTGCTGTCATTGCCTCTGAGAGCCTAACCTCTGGGTCGAGCTCCTGGAGTGCTTCGTTCAGCTTCTAATTCTCCTCGTGACGCCCTCCATCTGCTGTGGTTCGTGTATCTCAGAGCGTGGCGTTTTGCACTTGCAACGCTGTCGACTTACTGAGTCAGAAAGAAAAACTGTTTGCTGCCCGGTGAGCTTCGAGTTACTCTGTTGATCAATCCATGATTTCCTATTTTGCTGAGACACTTCATCCCAATTCTGGATCAAAGTTTTTTGTAGTTTGTTTTCCCTTCGATTGCAGCTGCAAGCGCTGCACATTTCTCAGTTGCTTCCAGCGTACTTGTATGCCCAGCCGTCTCCAGAACGTGACTCAACGAAGACTCGGAACTGCGGAGTTGTGGAGTTGGCTCAGTCCCTGCCTGCTGTGTCAGCGCCCAGAACCAGAGCTGCCAAGGCTGCCACCGCTTCAGCCTTTGCTCTTGCGAGATGGTAAAAGCAAATCTGCCGTCGGAACATAAAGTGAACATCGAGCCTCCAAGTTGGACGGACTTCGTGCGGCAACCATGTCAACCAGAGGTTGAATGTGACTGTGCTCCTGCTCTTGACCTCCAGGAAAGGAGCTGAGCGTCAACACAAGTCTGCCACAAACGCACCACCAGTCTGACACGAACAAATAAGCCTGTGCTGGCAATGTTGTCACCAAGCGTACCCGCTTCATCACCAAGACTCTTGCCCTGCACAAGTAACTTCGCAGACGCCACGACGGGCACTTGCAGTCAAAGTGCGGCAGGTGTACCGTGTCCCTCGACCGCAAGTACTTGGAAGCCTGCACTGGACCGCTGCAAACACTGCAATGTCTCATCCAAGTAGACTACCGGTAGGAAAAGGTTGTGGCGAACATCCACTCTTTTCTTTGGTTGGGGCGATGATGACAGGACAATGCCCTTCCACTGGCAAGTGCTGTGCCCGTGCTTGCTGACTCTGCTGATTGGGCTGGAAAGGGGTTCTAAGTAGATGAATGTGAACATCCAATCACTTTCAGACTTTAGGGATGGGAGTTGCCTCCCGTGCCAACACACAAATCCACTTTCTGCATGAGGACATACAACAAGAGGTTAAGAGAGCGAGACTGAAACATGCCACGCCAAACCAACCACAAGCTCTCAACAAAGTAGCACCCTTGCTTGGAGAGATGCGCTCAGAATGGCTCATTACATACATGCAGACGACCAAGTAGGAACATCCACTCACTTCTTCTTCTACTGGCTATGCCCAGCCCCGAAAGGATGATCGGGGGCTACGCCCCCTAGCCGTGCACAAGTCCTGTCAAGTCGGCACACATCCACTTACTTTCTTTCTTTCTTTCGTTCAGGCTATGGAGAAGGGGAGGAACCCCCTCTCCGGGCGTCATTGCCCAGCCCGTGTTGGGCTCCACTCACTCTCCCTCTCTCTCTCCTTGTCCCTCCCCACGCACTCAAAGTCAAAAAAGTCCCTGCGCAAGTCACGCGCAAACGTTCTGCAACATCGAAATCTAAGTAGTCCCCTACCTTTTTGCTGGATGTCTTGACATGCTCATTGTTAGAACGAGCCTCATCAAATGCGTGCGCAAAGGCAAGCGCATCGCCGCTGCATCTTCTGAACCTGTCATGCAAACGGGTACATCCACGGTCCAAGGAATCTTTGGAGCAGAGGAGCAGGCTCTTCTTGTCCCTCAGAAATCCTTAAGCTGCCTTTGCTGACGCTATTCGTCGCGCTTGGCAGAGACGTACAGCGGTGAAATGTGATGTAAGCTATGCATCTGTCGGTGCCACGGGAGCTTGCGGCAATCCGTAGCCCGCACCTCCCAGCAGTACGAGAAAGCACACTTGTAGAGAACCAATGAGAAAATCACGGCAGATTGCGCGAGCTTTGCCTGCGCACCTGGACCTAGATCAGCTCCATAACCTCCTGCCGTCCAGGTCTTGTCCGCCCACTGATCCTCAGTTTCGCAGGAAGGGCTTCCGCAACATGCCATAGACTTTAGTAAGAAGAGACTTCCACCTCAAGGCAACCGAGCTTCAGATTTTCCATCCCACCAGTCATCCCTCCAATGGCTCTGACCCTGGAGCCGCAAGGGCACTTACGCAAAAGGTCACCGCAGCAGACTTCTCATGATTGCGACGACACATCTCATCAAAGCCTGCCACCACTCTTCCCACTCTTCATCAGACCATTGCTGGCGAGAGGACCACCAGTCATGCCACTCCTCATTTGCTCCAAGCTGTGGGCGGGATTAAATGTCTCTTCGCAGCTCTGACCACCTGATTCCGCCAAGTCACTTCATTTGTCCACGCCTCCCATTGTTTGACTGTCCAGTCTACCTCGCTATCGCCAATTCGCTCCCACCCAGGCTGATGCCACTGCTCCGCTAAGAGCTGCTGAATCTGAGGCGCATGTTTGCAGCTTGTGAATGGAAAGGTCAGTTGTCTGAAGTGTGGATAGAAGGTCTCTGAAGCAATTCAAGATCCTGCCTCTGGACTTTCTTTGAGTCCTCTAGGGGCACAAAGCTTTGCGCAACGGACACACGCTGAGCAGACCAATTTCGCTCTGATCTCTCAACCCAGTCCAAGAACATATTCAATCCACGGATGGTACCTGAGGCCACACCAAGGCATCTTTCTGGGTGATTTCAACTGAATTTGCTGCTTCTGCTGGGACACTCCACCAGTCGCAGCAAGGCATGAACAATTCCGGATGTCTCTACATCTCCAGTGTCTTGGGCGTATTGAAGCATGGCCTGGACAGGTCTTCAAGATTGTTTTGCAGGGACATGCGTTTCTTAAGGGCAAGACGGCAAGAAGGACAGGCGGCGCTTGACAACATGAACAGCTTCCAAATGTGGCTTTGCTCTCAGCAGCAAGAACCTCCCTTCTAGAATGCTTGCAGCATCTTGCAGCCACGACGTGACAGACCCCAGTACCAGCCCACCCGTTAGCAATGTCCTGTACGGCGCGCAGCAACCAACACGAAACGGATCACGGTGTACGGAATCGAATCCTTGTATAAATCGGTGGCCGAAAAGATTTGGGTCAGACGTTCCTCATTTCAGGTCATTCCTATCATAACGGATCAGGTTCCGTGATGCCAACCAAATCAAGGATTGAACCAGACTCTGGGATTGAGGCCTACACTTGGCCTGAAAGTTTGAATCAGCAACAGCAGGTGAGATCTAAAGAACCGTAAACAACCCTCGACAAGCCTACGGCCCCAAGCCCGGACTGACCCCCGAGCCCTAAACAAGCTCCAAACGACCCCAAACCCTAAACCTTACAAAAAAATGCAGCCTTAAAAAACGCAAGCCTTAAATATGAGAAAAGTGACACGAAACGACCACCGTCAAAAACCAAAGCCCAAAACCCTTAACAACCCTAAATCCCAAACAAGGGTGAGGGACCATTTTGGAACACCAATCCGCGTCATTTTAAAGCACCGATCAACGTCATTTTGGAACAGAATACCAGAATTTGGTCATTTTGGAACACAAAAAGATGAATCCTATCATTGCCCCAATAGTCCAAGCTTCGCACCATTAGTCCAAACTACGGCCCTTTAGTTCAAGCTGCGTCCAAGTAGTCCAACAGTCCAGGGGTGTGAGGAGTCCTGATTTGATGCAAACATACAGATATATTTATACATCATCGCACCATTAGTCCAAGCTATGCCCATTAGTCCAAGGGTGTGAGGAAGTTCTCATTCAAACTTTTACATCGCCTCATTTTACAAAGGGCAGGGAGCGTATCTACACCTCCGGGCCGAAGCACCTGCGGAGATGCAGTGCCCAGCTCAACTGTGCACAGCTATCTCATGCCTGAGCTTGCTTTGCAAGTTCTTGCACCAACTACATTACATCCAACCTCTGGAGCAATGGCCAATGCTCCCAGTAGATGGTTATGACAGCTCTGCCTCCTGCGATTGTCTCAATCACCATTAAGTCTTAGAAAGAGAATTCCTAGAAAGGCCTCCTTTCATGGAAAACATATCCCAATTGCAGTAAGAGGCTGGAGATGGGCTGGGAGTGGCAGTCGCAACCTCAGTCGCCATTGAGAAGAAGAAAAGACAATTCCTAGAGACGCCTCCCTTCATGGAAAACATGTGCCAGTTCCAGTAGGAGGGTGAATCCTTGCCGGGCGTGCCAGGAGAACCACCTGAAGCCTTCGGCGGCGGAGCCTGAGATTGTGGCTTCTGTTCTGCAATTCATTCAAAGAAAAAACATCTTCTGAACAAGGCTAGAAATAGATACGTTAGCCAGGATACCAGATTTCCTAGGCTGAGCTGCTGCTGGTGCTGCTGCTTTGGCCCCTGGCACTGGCACTGCAGGTGGCATCACTGGGACCTTGGAAAATGATGTAGCATGAACAAAATAAAACTGGAAAAGAATGATTGTTACGAGGGTAGATTTAAAATACTGTATACATTGAATCCGGGTTGCAACCGGATGTGGAGCAGCAACCTTCGCATTCGCAGGCACTGCCATTGCCTGACAGGAAAGGTATGCTCGACAGTCACAACCCTCATTAAGAGGTTGCCAGGTTTTCTCTCTTAAGCGCTGCTACTAACTCTGCCCCCAACACACTGTCTTCTGTAGAAGAGTCCAAGTCACTGGTCCACGGGGTCCGATCATCTTCGGTTTGGCCCAGGGGTTCTGCGCGGCCTTCGCAAAGGCTTCATTCTGAACCATACAGAATGTCTGACAAGGAAAATCTAGCAACGTATATGGGAATGTTTAATGAATTTGATGGCCATCCCTGAGCCTCAAGCCTCTTGAATAGTTTTGACAGCCTATTGAGGCCCTCCCCTCCAAGACAACACTCTAGGTCGCGATCATCCACTCTGGCCTCACACTGCTGCTGCTGGCTCCCCCGGCCGCGTTTCCGGCCCTTAATCAGGGCGTCGGTCAGCGGGCGCTGCCAGCACTCCTCTTTGTCGTCCATGGCGCAGCACTGGAGACACAACAAATCTATTTTCTGATGCTATGAGGTACCTCAACCCTAAATCCTAACCTCTCATGTCGGAATAGACGCTGCACCCCTAGACTCTACCTACCACACGTAATCCCCTGCATAACTGCTGAATCCTACAGAAGAACATCCTCTCAACTTAGTAGTAGTAGTAGCAGTAGTAGTAGCAGCAGTAGTAGCAGCAGTAGTAGTAGTAGTAGTCGTCGTCGTGGTCGTAGTAGTCTTCACGTTACTCTACTGGCAACACACACTCATGCTTGACAAATCGTATCCCTGCTTTGAGCCACGGGTTAAATTTAGCCCAAGTTTGGAAAGCTGGTCAGTACTGCATCAGATTTAATAGTCTTGGTCAGGCGGCAATGCTTCCTGGAGTCGCTGACATAAACACTTGGAGGTCAAACTATAGGGAGCGTCAAAGAAGGACACCAAGTTCTTGGGAGCGCATTGCTTTTAATTGTCTTTGCAGGGTTTTGCAGGTGATCCTGAATGTGAGTGGCAATTGCGCCTCAGCATGGCTCGAATTTTGAATTTAACCCTCGCCATGGAAGGCGCTTAGTGGCCATAGCTAGAACCTTCGCCATGGAAGGCGCCTATTTCATCAGAATTCCAACCCTCGCTATGGAAGGCGCTTGCCCTCATTGTGGAAGGGGCTTGCTGTTCTTCATATTGCTTGGGCTTTACGGACGCATGCTTGCAAGAAGCAACACAGGGAGTTTATATGGGATCCATTTGGTTTATAGCCTCACCTGGTCGGATTGCACATGACCACACGCAAATTGGAGTTTTTGGAAGGTTTCCGTTCATGATCTGCACTGTTTAGGTGAGGGGTTTGAAATGCGAATAATATCATCCCCTTCAGCCCAAACCCTGGCAGCACACACTCGGAGTCCTTGGCTGCCCCAGTCGTTGGACGATGGCCCATCGGTTTGGAGCCTGGCACGGCCTTGCGCCGGGGGTTGGTTCAGGTTTGCCTTTCAGAAATTCTGTATTTTAAATCCTAAATCTTAAGCGCTGTGGCACGGAAACCTAAGTTCGAAACCCAAACCCTACGTCCTCAGATGATATCAGACATATCTACGTAGGAACTATTTATGATATAGCGCATGCACATATATAAATGAATGTCTCCGCGCATGGCCAGCCAAGTTATATGATGAACTTATAAGGAACCACGCCGGATTATCCAAACCTTTACTGTGCATCCCAGCTAGAAACTCTACAGTTCATGTAGTGAGCATCTCTAGATGGCCTCAGGCCCATATATTGTATTAACCAATTTAGATATATATTAATTGACAATTTGGAAACAAGGCTTCGAGGATCTTCAGGGCTCAACCAGAACTCTTCTTGACAAACATGCATTGTCTTCCCAAACCCTTAATCCTATCCCTCGAGTCCTAAATCTTAAGCGCTGTGGCACGGAAACCTAAATTCAAAACCCAAACCCTCTGACATAAACCCTAATCCCCTAAACTCTCACTAGGGTTCCTGGGATCCATGAGATACTTTACAATTTTGAGAAAAGGTTTTGAGGATCTTCAGGGCTTGATCAGAATTATTCTGAAAAAACATGCATTGTCGTCCTTAACCCTAAACCCTAACCCTTGAGTCCTAAATCTTAAGCACTCTGGTACCGAAATCTAAGTCCAAAACCCAAACCCTACGTTTAGGGTTTAGGGCTCAGGGTTACGTCCTAAACCCGAATCTCCTCATCCCCTCAATGCCCACTAGGATTCCTAGGTTCAAGGAGATAGCTTACAATTTCAAAAAAAACGTTGAAGACCATGAGAAGGAGGAGGCTTACGAGAAATCCACATATCACATCAAGGATTTGCGCTAGGCCTACATGTTCCTGAAACCCTTGCTCCCCTCTCTGCTGGGAGGCTCATCAACGTGACGGCCACTTCGCCCAGAAGCTATCGTGGTTGGTGGGGTTTAGGGTGTAGGGTTTAAGGCTTAGGGTTTAGGGTTGGGATCTCCGCAGCTTGCAATTATTGGTATGTAGGTATGGGAATCGTTTATCAGGATTGATGATGGGACATTCTTTCGTAGGTTCAGGTGGAATTCTCTACTATAATGGAGGCTTACAAATTATAGTCGGGGATGGAGTTCATGCATGCACAAAGTTTGGTAGCATTGGCAAGTCAGGTGAAGGAAGTATTTTGCATTGGTTGCAAGTGGATCTAGATCTGAATAGTTCTGAGAGAGCATTGGTTGCACTCCAAAACAACCATCATGGATTGCCTAGATTAATGCGTTCTTGCCTCAGGATGAGATGTTCTTATGTTGGCTTCCAGGTTTAGGGTGTAAGACTGAAAAGTTGAGGACCATCTACTCTCATAGCCACATATGCCGTGTGAGGGGAGTCCAGACCCACATAGTTGTCTTCATGGGCTTTGGGATAAACCTCTAGCTCCGTTTTCCTACAGCTAAATGATGTGGAGCCTATGAGGCCTACATGTTCCTGAAACCCTTGCTCCCCCCTCTGCTGGGAGGCTCATCAACGTGACGGCCACTTGGCCCAGCAGCTATCGTGGTTGGCGGGGTTAGGGGCTAGCGTTTCAAGTTTTTGTTTTGCAACTCATTTTTCCGACTGCCAAATGGTAGTTCAGAAAGAACAGTTGCACAGGAGGTTTCCATTGCGTGAGTGGTTTAGGGTTTTTTTACAACCCCTCGGACTTTTGATGTCTGCCGCAAACGGTTTAGGGTTTCGGGTTGGGTTTAGGGCTGGGATCTCCGCAGCTTGCAATTATTGGTTTGTAGGTATGAGAATCGTTTATCAGGATTGATGATGGGACATTCTTTCGTGGGTTCAGGTGGAATTCTCTACTATAGTGGAGGCTTACAAATTATAGTTAGGGATGGGGTTCATGCGCGCACATGCTCCACGCAAAGTCATGCCGCCGTGCCCTCGTCTTGTGGGCTGGAATGCAGGATGCACAGCTCGCCCCATGTATATGGACCCAAATCCGATCATGTGGGTCGGTCCGTGATTGTTACTCTCAGCGTGCACCTTGATGCTGAAGTCCCCATTCAACCCGAGAGTTGCGTAGACTGCACTTGGGCGCTTGAGGCTCTCCACGCACAGATGGCCACACGCCGACTCTCGATGCACCTGACAGCATCGCCAGGCAATCCCGCAATCCCGGGCTTGGCGATCACGGAATGAAAACGCCTTTTGGTGGAATCAGTCGGATCATCACCAATCCAATCGGCTCGATGTGCTCGTTGATCCGCACTCACTCACTAACCGTATCCTAGCAAACCCTATGTGGAACACGCCTAGCACTAACGTATTCGTAATTGTGGCAAAAACCTTACAAACCTAACGTGGAACATGCCTGGCGCCACATCCTAAACCGAAAATCAAGGGTCAGTACTTAAGCACCCATGTGGCCCAAGCGTTGTGCTACAATGTCTAGCATTTTGGCTGTTAGGGCACTTCTTTTTAAATCGCCTTAGGCTAGGGTTTGGGATGGGCCATGTATGGGGAAGGGCAGCGCAAGATCTTCCCCACACAATAATCGAATACATGCGTATCGCATCGGCAGCAGCGGCGACGGCGGGCCAGGCGTAGCCCAGGTGCAGCCCAGGAGCGGTCCAGGAGCGGCCCAGGAGCTGCAGCAGCCTTGGCCCGCGGCTTTAGTGCCACATTCAGGTTTGAGATTTAAGGTCCTCTGTGGAACAGGCCTGGCACCACATCCTAAACCAAGAATCGAGGGTCACTAGTTAAACACCCATGTGGCCCAGGCGTTTTTCCACAGTTACGATCTATAAGGACGAAACCTTGGCCAAGGGTTTAGGGTTAGGGAAAACATCTCACTTTTGTTCAGAGGATTTATGCTGAGCCCTGAGCATACGCTAAAGCCTGAAGTATTCTTAAATGGGCCCCTGCAAGGGGTACTCTGGCACCCGCCCTCAGTGACCACACTGAAGCCGGAGGAGGAAGCTGCGCTGGAGAAAGCCTCACCAGTAGGCGAGGCAGAGGCGCGTCCGCCAGGTGACAAGCGAACTCGGATGCTGCAGTCGCGAAGCTGGACTGTGATCTCGTCCACGTCCTCGTCTGCCGACCTGCCTGCGGGCCGCGGAGTGCAGGGAGCACTCATACACTAATCCTCAGTATACTGGCGAAGCCGTCGCCGTTGCTCCGGCCGACCTTCCAACAGAGTCTGCCCTGCCACGGGCCTGTCCAGCAGAAAAAAGCCAAGTATACGAAAGATCCTTCCAAGCACAGCCCTGCAGGAGGAAGAAAGGACGAGGGCAGCGGTGATCAATCCAGTAAAAAGCCCGCAGCACCAAGCTGCAGTAAACAAGAGCAATGCCCAGAGCACAGGAATGCAGGAGCTATGGCTCGAGTTGAACAATCTAAGCTCTTGCAAAATAGGCAGAACGAAGTTCAGCCACTGAACCGACATGAGCTTCGAGAATCGCATGCTTTAGGCTTGATGCATGTGCTAGGCTGCAAACAACCCCTAAAGCGTAGACCCTAAACAACAACCTAATTGAGCGGTGGTCTAAACCCTTTGAACCTTCGGTTCT
>CAJNIZ010000991.1:99723-133727 GCA_905231905.1 Symbiodinium pilosum
GCCTCATACAACAAGCCATGATTTGGCAAGGGGTTTACAACACTAATCATTTGGATTTTGCTAAGGCAGGGTAGCTCGTACAAACAGCCAAGAATTCAAAACGGTTTCTGAGATCGCGAGCTATCGCGGACAATGTGCCTTCAAAATGCTGACGCGCACTGACGCACGCACCAGTTTTTGCAACATCCACCATCGATATGAGAACCCTCTGATAAAACTCCTTCATAGGGGTTTATGCCGCCGCTCAATTCGAAAACCGAAGCCCTTAACCCTTAATAACCCTAAACCCTAAACAACCCCCAAAGCGTAGACCCTAAACAACAACCTTATTTGAAAACCGAAGCCCTTAACCCTTAATAACCCTAAACCCTAAACAAACCCAAAGCGTAGACCCTAAACAACAACCTTATTCAAAAACCGAAGCCCTTAACCCTTAATGACCCTAAACCCTAAACAACCCCAAAGCGTAGACCCTGAAGAACAACCCTATTCGAAAACCGAGGCCCTTAACCCTTAATAACCCTAAACCCTAAACAACCCCAAAGTGTAGACCCTAAACAACAACCTTATTTCCCTTAACCCTTAAAAAAAATTCCCTAAACAACCCCCAAAGCATAGACCCTAAACAACAACCTTATTCAAAAACCGAAGCCCTGAACCCTTAATAACCCCTAAACCCGTAAACAACCCCAAAACGTAGATCCTTAACAACAACCTTGTTAGAAAACCGAAGCCCTGAATCCTTAAAAGCCCTAAACCCTAAACAAACCCAAAGCATAGACCCTAAACAACAACCTTATTAGAAAACGAACCCCTGAATCCTTAATAGCCCTAAACCCTAAACAACCCAAAAGCGTAGACCCAACCCTAATAGAAATCCGAAGCCCTAAACCTGAATAACCCCAACCGTAGACCCCGAACAACAACTCTACTAGAAAATCGAAGCCCTTAACCTTTAATAAGCCCAAACCCTAAACAACCCTAAAGCGTAGACCCAAACAACAACCATATTACAAAACCGAAGCCCTTAACCATGAATGACCCTAAACCCTCAACAATCCAAACGCGTAGACCCTAAACAGCAACCCTACTAGAAAAGCGGAGGCCTGAATCCTTAATAACCCTAAACCCTAAACCCTAAACAAACCCAAAGAGTAGACCCCAAACAAAAACCCTATTAGAAAACCGGGGCCCTAGACCCTTAATAGTAGACCCTAAACAACAACCCTTTTCAAAACCGAAGCCCTTAACCCTTAATAACCCTAAACCCTAAACAACCCCCAAAGCGTAGATCCTGAACAACAACCCTATTCGAAAACCGAAGCCCTGAACCCTTAATAACCCTAAACCCTAATCAACCCCACAAAGTGTAGACCCTAAACAACAACCCTATTCAAAAACCGAAGCCCTAAACCTTGAATGACGCTAAACCCTAAACAACCCCAAAGCGTAGACACTAAACAATAACCCTTTTCAAAACCGAAGCCCTTAACGCTTAAAAACACTAAACCATAAACAACCCCAAGGCGTAGACCCAAAACAACAACCCTATTAAAAACCGAAGCCGTAAACCCTTAAAAGCCCGAAACCCTAGACCCTAAACAACCCCAAAGCGTAGACCCTAAACAATAACCCTATTAAAAACCGAAGCCCTAAACCCTCAATAGACCTAAACCCTAATAAACAATAACCGTATCAAAAACCAGGTCCTAAATCCTTAATAACCCTAAACCCTAAACAAGCAAACTCAAAACAACCTCAAACTCTATGAGCATCCATTCTCCGCACACGGGACAAGGGAAAGAATCTCAGTAGTTGGCTCCGCAATGACTAGCCTTGCCCTGAGCAAATTCATGGTGCCGCTACGCCCCGGCGCTGATCAACTTCGCTGGTTTCGGTGGGCTTCAAACATTGATCCGTGTTGTATCATGACCCAGGAGATCCTGTTCCAGGATCCGTTTCCCAACACCATTTCGTACCTGTGCTGACCTCTTACCTGCATGTTCCAGCCACTACACTCACAGCAACTCCTCGCAGCAATCTGCCTCCAGGTGCCCCTCCGTCAAACCTTTCCTCAGCACAAATGCCACATGCTTGGGCTAGCTGGCTGCCTGCTACTTTTGTGCCCACACGCCCACACTGCCGACATGCATCGAGGCTAACCATGCGGAGACCGCTTTGTCCAAATTTTCTCGAAACTCCTCAGGTTGAAGAAAACCCTGAGAAATGGAGGGCACCAGCAGGCTGGAGGCTTGCTTCCAGGTTTGGAGAGTGTAAAGCAAAGGATCCTCACATCGACGTTTGGAACGTCTAAGCTTATCCGCCTGTGCCACACCTGGCGTTATACCGCTGGAAAGTATTCGATACCACTGCTTCCCAAACAGAATCTAGACAGAAGCCCAACAAGACCAAAACCCCAAGTACATAGGGCTTTGAGGAGCGTCGTCATGAAGCTTGCTGTACACAAAGAGGTGAGTCTCTTGCTTCTCCCTGAAGAAGTGCCCATAGTGCGCCATGAAGTGTCTCATGTAGCTGCCGAAGCCTTCAACATCAGTATACCAGCTCTTAAACTCCGCGAGCAGTGGCTCTTGCCATGCCATGGCGACAATCCGCAAGAGCACTGTGCAGCCGAGAGATCTGAACAGCGATTTGCTGAAGGTGCTTGAGCCAACCCGGCCGAAAGACTGATGCTATGCTTCACTGCGCAGCCACAATGACCATCACACACCGCACAATCTGGCTTGCGGCACTCGAACAGAAGCTTGGAAGCATCGTCTGCTGATGAGTAGACACGCGCCTGCTAGCAGCTTTCGCAGAAATTTTGCTGATGGGATTTTGGCGAGACTGCATTCAGCTGCGCTGCCCTGCCTTGAGCACGCAGCTGACGAGTACCCCACTGCTGCTTTCGTGGAACACTGTTGCCTCGAAAGCCATGCAGGATGGACTTGTAATCAAAGTTTTCTTGTACAATCTACACGTTAGCCTTTTTGCTCTGCACGCCGTTAGGCAGGCTTGCCCAGGCATTGCACTGAGGGCTGCTAAGACCATTTCAGGTCTAACGATGCTGAATATCCTCGGCCTTCGTCATCATCGCCCTCGCGTTCAGGGATAGCAGAGTCGAAGGTTGCAAAACGAAGTCTTAATCCCGTCTCAGCCAATGGAGCCGCACTGCAAACCGCAGCCCAGCGAACTGTAGGCTTCCCTGGGATGCTGTGGAAGTAAGGACTACTTACAAGTCTGTTGCATCTCTCATCTGCCCCTTGTTCCATGGGATTGTGTTGGCAGACTCGCCCCTCGGGCCTCTTGGAGGTCTGTAGCATAAAATATCGAAATGTGCGCGCAGCTGCAGGCTCCAAATGGCTAGTCGAGCTTGAAATCAAGGATCTGATCTCGTGCAAGCATCCCACGTCATCCAGATGTCGCCTTCTGTACTCTCAAGCTGTATCATTGATTGGCGTCCACCAGAAATGTGTTACCAAAGACCCATCAACGGCTGCCTCTGGGTCAACCCGTAGAAGTGGACCTTGCTGAGCCTTTTGAGACGTGTCGCGGTCTGAGCTGCCTAATTGATCCCAACTGCCTTGGAAAATGTTGGAAAGGTCCCGTGTACTGCCCCGTGAGCACTGAAGACGGAGGCACTCGACGGGCTCTGATGCGGTGATGTGAGCAGAACAATTTGCACATAGGATCTGGTAGTTTATCTAAACTGGCATGCGTTAGAGCTAGTATTCTCAAAGTTCTGAGCTCAAAGGGATCCATGTAAGAACACTCTAAATCAATGGCATGATGATTTTGGCACATACCCGCACACTCAGATCAGCAAGCCATGACCTTCATGGCCAACTTCTCGATCCGGATTTTGGAGAAGGATGCTGACGCCTAGGTAGTTTCTATGATTTACTCACAGCTGAGCTGGCCAACAGCCGCCTTCGTCTTGAAAAAGTTGAAGGCGCACTCAAATGCCTCCACGGCGTGGCTCTGACTCCCCGAATGCCCCGCCCTGAACCAATATTAGGCAAGCCTAACCTATGCTTGTACCACACCCTTGCCTCTGGCGCGTTCATTATTCGCAGCTCCACACAAGTGTTCAAGCAGCCGCCCATGGGCTCCTGCAGTAGGGCGAATACTTGCTGGGGCGGCTTACATTGGCTAGCATGTTTGGCGAAATCCTGCGCTGGCGTCACATGTGCGGGAAAAGAAAGCTCAGGAAAATCCTGGACCTGCCAGATGGCCCTCCAATGGAAGCTGGGCCCACGCTGATCTGACGCGTTGCTTTCTCTGCACTCGCGCCTTCTGCACAAGTTTGCCAGGCTGGTGGCCAAAATCAAAGGGCGTATCGAATGAATGCTCCTCGCCTGCCAGACCAAACATTGCTCCAGCTTGCAACCTGGAAACACTTAAACAGCCATCCTTCGGTGAAGTTTGGGGTCCTCCAAGATAACTGTGGAACATGCTTGCGTCATCCTGGCAGGCTGGGCCATGTCCGGCTCTGTGGATGGTGGCTTAGTAGGCTCCGCACCAACTGCACCCCTCGCGGGACGTTTTCCGGCCTTCAGCTAGCAGGCATACACTATGAATGCAGTTCCAAGAAACTGAGGTGGCGACACATTGTAAAAGTCACCTGCTAGCCGCATCTCTAGCATAGACTGATCCAGCCTGGCAGGAGACGGGGCGCATTAGCGTTTCAATTGACGGTGCTGGAAAAGTCGTCTGCGCGGCAATCCCACCGAGCTTCGAGAGACGCCACCTACGCCAAGAGATGCGGTGGCTGATTGCTGACCAAGCTCCTGAGGCAGCCACCATCGAATTCGTCTAAACCATCTACGAAGCCAGCTGCCTGGGTGTTAGGCGCTGGAGTTCAGAATCTCATGGCAAACTTCGCACTTGGACAGCCCAAGAGGTTCCGAGACGCTCCGAGTCCGAGGTCCTGACCAGCGA
This sequence comes from Symbiodinium pilosum, assembly GCA_905231905.1. NCBI lineage: Eukaryota > Dinophyceae > Suessiales > Symbiodiniaceae > Symbiodinium > Symbiodinium pilosum. The sequence continues at coordinate 104,662 of CAJNIZ010000991.1, forward strand.
TAAGCTGCCCGGCGGGGGCGGGGCTGGCTGCTCAGACAGCCTCTTCCAACATAGTCTGACAATTCACTCAAAGGGCAAATGCAGCAAAATCTCTGAGCTCGCTGCCCTAGGTCTGTACTCCACTCCTCTTTGCCACTGGGGCAATACCTCACAGCACTTCTCTCACTCGAAATGATGGAAGCACAATGCACCCTGCGGAGGCAAGGCACATGATCTCGCTTTCTTAGCCTCTTCGGGAGACCGGTAAGGTCCTGTGTCTTGCATGAATAACACCCATCTCTACAAAAAAAGTCCTTGTGAGCTTTCCAGATGAATCCTTCCAGGGTCTTCAGGGCGACATGCCGCCACAACCTAGACATTCCCCAGTTTAGATTGCAACGAGCGAATACCTCCAGAACAGATGCTGACCTTGATGTTCACGAAAAGGAGCGAGTCCGTCAGGGTGCATTTGCTGCTGCACCCTTGAGCCCACCCGGTTTGCGGCAATGGACATCAAGAGGAAGCCCCCTACCTTGCTCCCTCAGGAGATCACACTAGGCTACATCTCAGAAAAACAATTCCTTTTGAACCATCTGTGGCGTGGACAGCTGCTACACATGGTGGCAGAGTTTCATGCCTCCCTGTGTTCCCGAGCTCTAGCTGTCGCGCAAACAACTGCAAACTGCTGGAAGCATCCCATTGCTCGACGTTGTTGCCCTCTAGCCCCTAACCATGGAGTGCAAAGACATCCAGCTCCAATCGAGACAGGTGGACTGAGACAAATGAAACAGCCACAGAGATGAGCGTTGTGGTGACCACTTCCGCCAACCCCTACTGGCCGATCTCACCCTCAGCATCTCCAATCTCATCATCCTGCACCGAGGCCGACTCACCAGGCCACAGGTTCAAATCCAAGCAATGGCCTTGGCATAAAGAATGTTCTGCACCTCCTCAACGAACTTGTTGACAGTCATGCTGGCATCAGGATTCTCTTCCCAGGCCTGGGGACACATTTGCCACTTGAAACTCAAGAGACCCAACAGCACTTGACTCTAAGTTCTGCGCCTGGCACATTATTTCAATGTCGCGGAGCTTTTGGAAATAGAAATCCCGCTCAGTTTCCAATCCATCAACCTGCAGACACATGATACCTTGAGAAAGTGCTATGATATGTGCGAAAAGAAACCGAGTGTCCGTCTGTTATCTTCAAGTCAACTACCTCTTCGCGTATGCGTTCATGCTCCTCCTGACAGACATGTCTTGGGTGCTGCGAAGCCTGCACTTAAGTAGGACCGTAAGAAATGTCACACGCCCAAGCTAGAGATCCCAAGCATTGGCTTGCTGCCACAACTGCATCTTTAGGGATGCTGAACAAGGCCCTGTAGCCTGCTTGCAATTTTTTCACGCTCTGCTGAGTGATCCGCAGACTTGCAGATTGACTCTCTCCTACACTCGCTTGGACTTGGAGTGTCAGCACGTCCGTGCTGAACGGCAGGTGGAGCACGTCCATGAACTTCGAGGCCCTGCAGGAGCTGCGTCCCTTCTTGAAAGGCGCCGGGCATCTCTGCACGCAGCCAACATGGCTCTTTTCTGACCACGCGGCGCCACAAGATCTCGAAGAGGAAAGCTGCCAAGCAAATCTGAGTCTGAGAGCTATGTCCCATTCCAAGACTTCTCTGTGAAGCCTAGTTGCTCCGCCGCCTTGCGCTCCGCATTCGACAGCTTCTTCCAAGTTTTGTTCCAAACCGGTGCAGCGCCATTGTCCCATGCGTTTTTGCTCTTGACGCCAAGTTTCGTTGCAAAGCTACGCTCCTCCTCAGTGAGATCATCCCAGCTCTTGTCACAAGCCGGATCCTTCGAGGTGTCCTTTTTGTTCCAACTGTCCGGGGTGAAGCCTAAGCCTTGGGCCGCTTGCCGCTGGAGGAAGGACAGCTGCTCCCATTGTTTTTCCCAAACTTTTGCGGTGCCCTCATCCCAGGCTGCAGCTGTTTGAATGCCGAGTCGGGCCGCGAGACGTTGCTCGCTCTCCGACAAGTCTGCCCAGGATTTCAGCGCCGCCTCTTGCTCCGCCAAGAATGCTTGCAGCTCCTGCAACGCATCCTCAACCTTGAAATTCAGCTCGAACCGTTGGGCAAGGAATTTGGCAACCTTCAGGATCTCTTCTGCATCGTAAACTGAGGCATGTGTGAGCCCCTTTATGATGACGTGCTCGACCCGGGCAGCCCGCTTGATTTTAGCCAAGTTCTGTTTGACGAGCGGAAGTGCGAATGTGTCCTGAGTTTCAACACATGAGCGTGACAAGGACAAGCTATCACAGCCACGTCAGTCACAAACGGATCACCCCGTTTCGTTCTTCTTCCAAAGATCAGGCAAAGAGAAAGGCCATTCAATGGCACGCTTGACAGGTTTGGCGCGCATATGCGCGCGTGGCTTCAAACTTTAAACCAAGGCTGGGAAACACAGATGGTCCGGCGCCACAGGGCTTCTCATGAGACTCTTTCCGTCACTTATTTCCTGACGCGGCTCATCCACGTCACCGCTTACAGCCAAGAGTGGAAGTTGCGTCTCCACTTGTTGGGAAGCTGTGAGTCCTTCCATGCAGCCACCACCCACCACACGCAAGGGTTGGAAGTCCAGCGCTGGCCTAGGACCAGGGATCGGAGCATGGCCACACCTTCCGAGGACACTGAGACTGAAAAGCTGCAAGCTAGGACCCAACCGAGCCCGCCTGCAATAGGCTGTGCAGCAGTTAGTGCAGCATCACAGGCAACACAACCGCCCTGCGATGACCCGACGAGCAAGACCTTTCCATGGGCTGCTTTTGCACTAGAAGCAGTCAGCAAACTGGCTGCAAATGAAAGACTGTCAAACGAGGCCAGAGCTCGTGGACAATCATCTTCCCACAACTCCGACAAGATCTGCGCCTGCTGATACGTTCAAGCTCACCAGGATCAAGGCAGCATGCGACAAAGGCGAACGAGAAATACAAGCAATGTAAACCCTTTCACGACGATGTCAATCTGACCTAGTGAACCTACGCTTGCTGCGCACACCACAACTCCCCGCTCACTGAAACCACACATGAAACACACCTTGACAAAAGCACCAGCCTCTTGCTGTACCAGTTGCTGAATTGCCAGGCGAATCTCCAAAAGATGCGCCACCTGAATCTCATCCTCCTATCAGGCAGGCGTGACATAACTATGCTGTTGAAACTACATTTTATCGTAACTCGCAGTCCGCTTCCACGTGCTTCAATTCACATCCTGCTTGTACTGGATAATAAAACTGACTTCCCATACACCGATCATCAGTGTACGGGAAGAAGAAAATTCAAACATAACACGGGCTCAAATGTTTCGGTCTCGAGATTGAAGGCTTAGGGCTTCTTTGGCTTAGGTTGGAGAAGGTCAAAACTGCCTGCAGTCACGCTTGGAAGAAGTGAGGCCAGGATTCGCATTCAAAGCCTAAAATCTGGGCTTGAAGGTTACTTGTTTCTTGAAATTTAAACCTTCACAATTCAAAGTATAAGCAGATAAGGTTTAAGGTTGCGGTAGGCCGTGGCTAGGTCCCAAAAATCCAAATCGTCCAGAACTCTTCGCTGTCCTCCTCCAATTCTTGGATTTCCAAGGTTTACAATATGCTTTTGTGGGTTTTCAAACTTTCCAGAAAATGTGGGCTTGTTCACATATTTCGATAAAATTAATCCAACTAGAAAAGCTTTGAAAAGCTGTTTGGGGTGCTTACAAACTTTCAGTTTGGTAGTCCCATAAATTGGTTCCAGATACCCTGGTATTGGATTGTTGCTCAAAAACATGCACAAGTTTTTTGCAAAACGAGAAAATCTAAAAAAGTGCAAATCCCAAAAAAAAAAAAAAAAAAAAAAGAAATTGCTGGAGGATGCTGTAGCATTTTGGAATTTCTGAATTTTTGAGTTTGGGGAAATGGTCACAGCCCATTTTAACATCTTATGTCCACGAGTACCGGAAATCCAGAATCCTGAATCCCTCCATATTCAGCATTCATTCCAATGGAGGTGCACAAGGAATTGGGTGAAGCCATCATTGAATTTGAGTCTGCGGCTCAAGCAGTTCCCAACACTCAGACCGGCAATTCGACGAAGTGCTCTAGACTCTAGCTGGGACTATATCCAAAACCACGCCGCAAATGCCTCACAGCTTCGACCATGTAAAAGATGCTGCACGTAATCAACCTAGGCAGATCGAGCGTCATCAATAGATCACCATCTGCGGAAGTTTGAAAAAATGGGCTGCAAAAAAGTCAGGCGCGGGGAGTCGCGCTGAACGAGGAGGACACCAGAAGACTTGCAAAACGGATCACTCAAAGAGCTCATTTTTCCTATGACAAGCTGAGATTCAAAGAGCCCACGAAGGCCTGACGAAGCTACCGCTTGGACTGATGCAACCAGAACCCTGGCGTAAACAACCCGACACCCTCCTGATGCGATTCAGCCCAACGGTTGAGGCTTCAGACAGTGCGACTTTGCATACACCGGTATCTGAGCTAACATTAGCAGGCATTTGCTGTCAAACGGGAGTCTCGCTTGCTCATTCACATGCAAGCTCCAATCTATGTCCTCCAGGTGGCCGCTGCGGTCTGTGAGGTACTCGAACCAGGCGTTCATTCCTGTCAAAGGCTGCTAACTTCTACGGAACCTCAGCCGAAGCTTCAGAGCTTAACCTGCCGAGCAACTCTCCCCCCAAACCAGTCTGCGGGGTGCATCAACCGCGACACATCGGAGACCTTCCCGGGCACGTGCCAAGCCTTCGATCGTCTTGCAGTCACTGGATGCTCCCTGCACCTGCCATGTCCACGGTTTGCCTGGAGGAGCAGTGAGCAAGGAAGGGGCCAGGAAGCAGTTGCCTCTCACGGAGCCCTGGCCTCATGGCTGCAAAGAACGGCTCCCAGTATTTCGCATCATCTCCAAGTCCATGGAAACAGAAGATCGTTCCCTGCCGCTTAGAGCAATCTGCCTAGTTGACCGCAGAAGGCTTCTGATTGAACTGATTGAACCTTGTGTTTTGCAGATGTCTCCAGGATTGTGTGGGTGCTCAGCTCAAGGGGGGTGCCGGTGCCTGGCACAAGAAATTTAAGCCAGCAGCACTTCACTTGCTGCTCATGTCCTCATACACTCTAGTCATGCCTCCTGGATCTTGGTAGCCACCAGAAGGCCTGAAGGCTTGCATGCATGCACGCATGCGTGCCTCTATCATATGCTACATGCATCAGATCAAGGGAGAACAAAAAAACACCCCTGCACCTCCCCGCATCACCCATCTCAGGGGATGATCGGCTTGCGCCCATGTGAGTTTGCACATGAGCCACTGCGAGCCAGACAGCTCCAACATCGAAACAAGCCCTAGTGGCTCCTGCCGACACTGAAGTCAAGAGCTGCACTTGCGATGAGAGGCATCATCACAGATTGATTGCAGAGGGGTTGTCCTGGAGCAAAGCCAAGTTAGGCGCTGTACTGCTGCGCTGGTAACCATCACCTCCCTGAGTCAAGAAACCATACATGCTTTCCAATGCAGGTCTGACAGGAACTTGGCAACTGGCTCCAGGGCGACCGTGTTTCGGCACCTTCGGAACTTGCATGTGCACTGCATGTGCGGCATCTTCTCAACTGAGCCAGCACAAGCCTTGGAGGCCACTGCGTTTGCGTTGCTCAACGGCCGCCGAAGTGGCTGGCTGGAGCCATCTGACGGCCTTCCCGCAGAGCTTGAAATGACAGACTTCCCAACAGTCTGCTGCCGAGGCCAAGTTGCCTCGCCCAGTCTGGCAGATTGTCGCTACGGCGCGCTGCCGCATTGTAAGTCGTGCCTGCAAATGGGCAGCATCCAAAGAAGGACCGCTGCTCAGGGGTTTGAAGGCATAGGCGCCTTGAAATGTGCGCTCAAAGTAATTCTTTATCCACTGAAGCATTTCCTTGGCGTTCAACACATATTCAGCTTATGCAATCTGTAAGCGACGCAGCCAAGCTTCCAAGTTGTCCTGGTACTTGCCGCGCACCAGTTTATCAACCTTGCAACATGAACCCTTATACTGGTGCACATCAGCTGTCCGGACTTCATCAGTTCGTTTATGGTGCAGCAGCCTCTATGTGTCGTTGAATGCCTACCTTGCTGAAGGCTTGCTGGAGTACCTGGACACCAGCCAGCGATCCAGACAAACGCATCTGCATCTTCTGCCTCTTGGCCTTGTAGTTCGGGATGCACTGATGTTCATCCCTGGCCTAAGTGTTGCAGCGAGAGAGGCAGGGAGGCCTATAAGTGGCAGCCGAGGTAACCGCCATCCAGTTGACCTTCTTCATGGGCACAGCCTTAGCTTTACAACCCGCAAACTGATTGTCCAAAGGCTTTGAGCCTCAGACACCAGAGTGGCATGCATCGATGATCTGGCAGTACACAGCGCCATTGGCACATTGCTCTACCTTGTCAAGACTCAACCTCAGGTGAGCGCACTTTGGTGGGCAACAAATGTTGAATGGGTGCACGCTTCAAACGAGCAAAGCTGTGGTACCCGCTGAAAAGTACTGTTGAGCCACGAAAGCAGCTCTGTCCTGCCAAGCGCCGATTCGAAAACGCTGCTGCAAGCTCGGGACACCACCCGTCCTGGAAACAAAGAATGCTCCATCCATCCGCCCCACGGACGACATGGCGCAGGGCTACCCGCACGGGCACAACACAGACAGTGAGTGTTTCTGTCTGTCACGCTTTACCAACACCACTGGGTGAAGCTGCAAGGTCACACGTTGAAGCCCAATGCTAGTACTCTGAACATGTTTACCGGTTTGCCCTAGATGTCCTCTGAATGGCCATGGCAAGCTGGAAGCAGGCAAAGCATTGGCAGCTGATGCTGCACGACACCATGCCACTGCACATGCCGCTGCCACACAGCAATGCCCAAGTACACAACACAAAGCACGCAAATTTACTTTGATTTCTGTCCATTGTTTGTGTTCACCGAACATGGAGCCAGTGGTTGGCTCGTTCAGGACTTCTGCGATGCCTTCCAGGACTCGTGAAGCTTTTTCTGCTTTTCAAGGTCCTGGGAGGACAGCAACACGCGCTTTACGGGTCCCTCCAGCTCTCCAGCTTCTCTGTAGTCCTTGGCCAGCTTCTTGACAGCGCTCTTCGGCAGAGCGTTGCCATCCTTGTCGTGTGTAGGCAAGCCTGCCTCGTCGTACGCCGAGAACTCGGAGCCTGAAAATGTGCATCACCAAGTCACCCGAGCCCTCAAAATTTACTGCCCACCGGCTTGCCTCTCTCCTTCCTGAAAAAGTCCTGCAGCATACATGCGTGTGACTGAAAATCAAAGGTACAAGTAGGTCAAGAGACAAGTTGACTCACTTCCACATTCTACATGGGACATCAGCTCGAACTCCTCGGGAGGAATTTTCTGCAGCCGCTCTTTTTCAGCTGCAGCAGCAGCCTGAGCATCTTTTCTGCTAGCAGTACCTCAGCTGTGGCAGCTGTACCTGCACCTGAGAACTTCCTTGTCACGTGGCTGTCTGAAGCCGCGCTACCCCGACCATCGAGTTTCTTCTTGTCGGAAGACTCCTTCAAAGGCACCACTCGGTTGAACGTTAGCTTCGGGGTGTTGCCAAAGCAATCGTAGTCAGGCGCCTCATGCAGCAAGGGTCAAAGTGAATTTCCGAAGCTTCCAGTCGCCGCCGAGCCACGAAGTAACCGCAGCGCTCAAACTGGAAGCGATCTTCCAGAGTGCAGCGGCCCAATGCTGGCTCAACTTTGGCAGCACATTGGATCCACGCTTCTGGATTCATGTACTCCACCCAATCTTTGCCCTCAGGCAGAGGGTCCGGGATGGGGAGGAAGAGCGGGTTGATCAGTCGAACCTCCGGGATCCAAGGGTAAGAACATGCCTAACATATTGGACTACCTCTCTGCATGCGCTGCTTCCCACGCCCCACCTCAGCATCCAAGCAGTCCTTGGCTGCACTTCCAATCATGCTGGCAGAGCCTAGCAGAGCACCAAAAATGTAGCATTGGAGTCAAAGCTCCTTTGCATTAACCCAGTGGATGACTTTAGGCTTCCGATCTGGCATGATGTCGCGCGTTGCAGGATCATGACCTGAGCTACTGAGAACAATTACAATTCTCAGTTCACGCCTCTGTACGACACAGCACCAGCATAGCACTGCAGGGGGCAGACTGCACTTGAGCTTCACCACCTTCCCTGCGGAATCCTTCACGACTTCTTCCAGCTTGATGACCTTGGCGACTTGAGCAAGGTCTCAAGTCCAAAACCACAGCCTTTGAGCCAGCTGCACTAGCTGAGCTAACCACGTAGCTGTATCTCAGCTTCACTTCGCTGCCAATCTTGCCAAGGCGGAAATATCCCTCGGGGGGATTCTCCTCATGCTGCACACATCCAAGCAAAGCCTGGCTTAAACTGACAAGAAATCTGCCGCTATCCCTCCTGGTAGTCAGATCGGTCTATGTAGACACGCTTGGAGAAACCTGACATTACGAAAGAACAGCGATGGCGTGGCTCCGAGATCTCAAAGATGGCACGTGAGGGCTAGAGCAACTTTTAGCCATGCAGCTGAGAGTGCGTGCACAACTGGGATCTGAAGTTGCGGACTGGTCAGGCAAATCCGTGATGCCCTCGATCAGCTCCTCCTTGTCGTAATCGATGAGCTCCTAAGATGGCGTAATTCGAAAGAAGCTACATGCCCAGTCTGCGAAGCCTAGAGGTTGTTCATGGCAAGAGACGACTTCCAGAGGGTCCAGCACAGCAAGTCTTCGTTTGCTGATGGGCTCCAAATCTTCTCTCCAGCACTCCTGTCAAAAAAAGGATGCTCAGAAAGAATGCAACCTACCTTCATGAACTGACAAAGCAAATCAGATGCCCAAGTTGCTTGCATCAATCACATTGGAGCAATCTTGACAACTAGTCCAGATATCCTCTTGAGGCGTCTAATTGCATGCAGCTTTGTTGCTTAAAAAGCACCCAACTCACCCATCAGAGAGGCCTCCACCAAATCCCAGGGTGTCACACTGTTCCGGTCACTGACACCTACCTGAGTGCTCCAGTCTGACTCTGCACAATCTAATTACTCAGTATACTTGTTACATGCGGGTTTCCTCTTGCACTGGCCCTGGTGCCACAACCTCTCAAATTTCTTGCGCTCAGCATTCACGTTTGGGTTCCGATACGAGAGCTCCTGTTTTAGAAGCCTTGTGCTGTATCGTAGATGTGTTTAGAAGTTCTTGAGAACAGCAAAAAGAAGTAAGTGTACAAACGTGAAGGTATCGTAGCAAGTACAATATGAGCAGTGATGAACGCCATTATTTGGAGTCTCTTGCTAGGCAAACTTCAGAGCTATACATGTTGTGTCGCACTGTGCTTTGCCTTGTCACTCGTTCGAAATCCACACTGAACGTATGGAAATGTATTGTACACAGATACTAAAGGTCTTGGCTAGTTGCCCCGCCGCCGTCCCTTTCAGATTTGCGTTTGGTTGCTGGCAAAACATTTTACAGCAAGCCCAGAGTGAACCAGCTCTCATGTCAAGTTGAAAGTGCATCTTCCCTTCAATAAAGCAGGTCTGCGGTCATGCAAATATATATATATATATACATGTTTATGTATATAGCGTGTACCTAGAACCTCGCATCTTAAGACAAAAGAATGCCTGTCGGATATGATTCCCAGGCTACAACTGGGCCTACTGGGCCACAGCACAAAGAGCGGGCTTCAGGTTTGAGACAGTTTGGTCTGGTTTACTTTTAAGCTGTGAGGGTTTGGGAATCGAGTGTGACAGAGTTCTTGGTTTGGGCGTGAGGTTTTGATTTCGAGCTGCTGAGAACAAGTGCTGCGCAGTGAGGGAGGCTCCTATGGTGCCGCAAATCCTTTTGTGTTCCCAGGATCTCAAGGATACGTCAGCTACTGAGGCATGTCTACAGGAGTCACAATAATTAGCAGAAAAGCTGGAATGTTCCTTGCCTTTATAGTTGTACTATATTCCAAATAGCGGCGAAAGCATTCTTCTAGGCCTGAACTTTCCACACATTCTTTGGTTCGACATTTCGATAAAGGACTCCTCCAGGCAGACCCCCCAAGTAATCACGGAGTTATCCGCCCGGACAGCGGCAAAGGCGAGCTCGTTGGCTTGGATCTGAGTCAAGCAGCTCAGCGCAGCATCGTCGACCGAAATCTGCAAGTCTTCCTCCACGGGGCTGACTCCTCGGCCCCCGGGACCAGCCTGCTTCGAGCAAAGTAGGCGGAACGCTCACCTGAGGCAGGGCAAGGAGAAACCCTCCGGGGCGACGAAGGACAGGAATGCAAAGCACGCGTGCAGTAAGATCTCGAGGAGTGCCGGCGACCGGCGGGACCGCCACGTAAGGAGTCGGCGGCCCTCCTGAAACACATATGAGCTCCTCGGGGCTGATGGCTGCGTAGCTGGGAAGGGGCGGCCTGCCCCTGCACAATATGCTCTGGCTTCTCCCTCTGTCGGGAATGCGTGGCACACACACTCAGAAACCAACTGACCCACGGCGGCCCTAAAGGCAGAGTAAGTGAAGTAGCCAGCTGAGCGCCTTAGGAATGCCGAAGGACAACGTACACCCGGCTACGGATTGCAAGGTCGGGGGTGCGATCCACACAGGAGGCCGACCCACGAAGAACGTTTGCGGCTGACCTACCGCCATTCCAGGCTCTAAGGGCCCTGGTGGCACGGGACGCCTTTGGCAAGGAAGAGCACAGGACCTCGAGAGGAGTGTCCGACACGAGTGCAGGAGGACTTGGCCTAAACCTATATAAGGCTCAGGAACCCAGGGGCGGCGCTAGAGGACCCAGGGGTGGCAGCTTGCTGTGTGCCCGACGCGGGCGAGGAAGCGGAGGCTCCCACCGCAAACTCCCAGCCGTCGCGGGCCAGGGAAGGCACAGCCTGGACCAAAGCCTTGGTGGCCACGTGCAGTTGTTCGAGCGCTTCTGCAAGCGCTCCCCGTCCAAGTTTCCAGAGGGCCTGCTATCACTCATTCAGGTACCCCTGCAGGCGCGAGCCTCGGGAATGCAGGGCAGAAGCCCGGTCAGAACGAGCCGGGCGACTGTCAGGCACGGGGTTAGGGACGGGTGCAGGATAGGGATGTAGCACAGCCGGAGAGGGCCCGGAAGCCACAAGGCGGAAATAGAGGGCCAGCAGAACAAGGCTCGCAGCCAAAGCACCTAAGGAGGCCCTGGCAAGGAGGAGGATCAAGTATGTAGTGAGGGAGCCCGAGCAATGGGCAGGACACGAAAGACCCCACCACCCTGAACTTGATCCCTGTACCAAGAGCTTTGAGGCGACCACTCAAAAATGTCTTGAGCAAATGCCCAGCAACACAAGCTCGTCCTTAAGTAGGCAAACTATCTAAACCCTTGGGGTTGAGGTAGTTTAGATAGTTTGGATAGTTTAGATATTTTAGATAGTTTAGATAGTTTGGAGCCTCCCGCTGGAGCCCCAAACTATCTAAACCATCTAAACCACCCTGTGATATGTCTCCTCTATATACAACCAAACAAAATCATCACATTGTACGCAAAGGTTCGTCGTACATATTAATGTGCCGGGCCGGTGGCGTAAGGCTACTCAGACAATGCTGGTCAGGATGCGGATGCTGCTTCTGATGATATTACTGAATAAAGGACATGAGGATGAGCTGGAGCAAGCCCCCACCAAAAGCCTCGGGTACAGTGCATCGTTGAGATCAACCCCGCCGAATTCAGCCTAGCAGAGCAAAGTGGAACCAAAACTATGCCAAATTTCGTGATCAGTGTGGCCATGATTCCAAAAACCATTGGTAAAATGTCGCGAGAGTTTTCAGTCCATAAACACCCTGTCTGAGTATTTTTGCAGAGTCTCCTTTTAGACTGCGATTTCAATCAATGGAGGTTTTGCGCAATTGGATTTGCAACCTCAGCAGCACAGCGTCGCCTGCATACAAACACATACAGGCTTGCCATGGCTTGCCGGCAAAACAGTTGTCTTGGAAGTATTCCCCGATCCAAGTCTTCAACTTCTGTCGTAGGCAATGATACAGAAATTGACGACAAACTGGGCCTTTCTAACCCACGAACCTTTTCTGTTGGGGTCCAAAGCTGATGATATTCGCGGGAGGGCTCATTCTGAGATCCCAAATACAGCCCAAATCAATTGCTGCAGCAGGGCTGAATTCAACAAAGATGGTTGAGCCTGACGTGCACGCCAAGGACTGCTGAACCATCCATCTTTCGGCAAGATGCTGTATCGCACATTCGCTTAAGTCCCTGAGGTCGGACACCACGTCTGCGGATGCCACGAACGGTAACAAGTCTGGGGTCATCCCATCCAGTCACGTATCCTTCCTTGGGCTTCAACAAAATAACGGCAGCAAGCAGGGGCTGCACGCGGACAAGCTGTGGACATCCACCAAGTGCTGTGTCATGGCTGCAAACCAGCTTCCCGCACTAATCTCAGGAGTTTGCGCTTGGATGTGAAGGCTCCCTGCACTTCCAGTCTGGCAAATTCCTTCTGGTAGGGTCTGCTAGGGATAATGGAAGTATTGTCCTGAGCAATCACAGGCGCTCGAGCATGTACTCGCAAGCAGTAACGTCAAAGTCCGACACTTCAGACAAGCATCGAGAAACCAGTCGTACAGAGCGCGGTGATTCTCGAATTCCAAGGTGCAAATGGAATGCGTAACACCTTCAATGGCATCCTCATTCCCATGAGCAAAATCATAGATGGGATACACCTCCAGCAGTTGAAGCATTCCGAAAGAAGGAAAGAGGCTTACGCTCACCGGCCTTCCAACGATCACCTGTCCGGTGGTGGCTACTGAACCGAATCCTGTACCTTGGGCCCATGACGTCGGAAAGTCTGACCGGCCGCAGAAGCATTTAGTGAAGTCAAGATGCATGGGCGGGTCCCGCATGTTCATATTGGGATGGTTCATATCAATCTTTGCCCGAAGCAGGAGTGAACCTTCAGGATGCTTTCCTGCCTGCATCTCCTCGAAAAGTTTCAAATTCTCCTCCGCGCTTCTCTTGCGAAAAGGGGAATCAACCTGACAGAGACTCTGCCTTCAGCCAGTCAGCCAGAATGCTTTCAGGCTAGTGCGGCTAGTGGCTCCAGGAAGATTGTTCGGACCACCGCCACGGTTCTTTTGCACCTGAGCGGGAGCCAACTCGCGGCTTTGTCTGACAGGTTGTCACGACTGTGCTGGGACCTCTTCAGGAGTCTGCGAATCCACATATGCCTTGCCCTGCTTGATCAAGTCAATCGCAAAGTCGTACATCTGCTGAAAGTAGTCACCTCAGCACAGCATGGCATAGCATGGCACGGACCTTGGAAGCAGCTGAAAGCGAGGTAGAGAGGTGATCAGTGATGCTTATCCAAATTCCAAGGTCTGGGCTGGCATAGAGCGGCTCTCCCACCCACGGCTTGCCGCCATTTTTGCATTTCTCCATGTCTAAGCCCTGCCAACATAGTCATGTCAAACAGAATGTGTGGCAATGTGAAGGCAGTTGCTCCTGACATACCCAGCAGACATCCTCTTGAATGGACTCCACATATTCCGTCTCTTCTGTGTCAGGGTTGGTGTCATCAAATCTCAGGTTGCAGCCGCCGCCATATCTCAGTTCAGGTACCGAGGAAACAGCGGAAACGGCAGCCGGCATCTCCATGTCACTCTTACACAGGCCAGCGTGCAACATGTTGTATCATTGATGGAAAAAAATCAAGGACATGTCTTCACATAGAGGCCTCTCAAAGGCTTTTTGTGATGTGGTTCTAGCTTGCAAACATGGGCTAATTGTTTCAGGCAATGTACAGCCACGCTGCTTCACTCCCTGACCTACTGCCCGGGGCATGTGGGGCTGGCACTGCTGAGCTATTAATAAACAGCATGCTACCCAATTTGGCCTTTGCGAGCTCAATTCACGCAGGGACAGTGTTGCTTGATGAGCACATTGCAAGCGAGATGCTTCTGAGCGAGGCCAAAATTGACTGTAATCGACTTTGCGTGGCCAATGTGCAGATAGCCATTTGGCTCAGGAGGGAATCGCGTCAAGACCTGAGGGATTGATAAGACAACTCTCACGTATATTCAAGCACGAAAGCGGCTGCACCAAACCACCTCGTGCCTTCTGGCCGTGGCATCTCCCACCCTTTGCCAACTCTGTATCAATCCTTACCCGGAAGCAAGTCACAGATTTTTTAAGTCTGCACTTTCTGCGGCAAGGCACCACTTCTCCAGGAAGCTTCTGCCATCTGAAGCGTCCTGCAGAGAGACATGAACTGTTTGTCAACCTCTATGGTGAAGGACTTCAGAAGGCTCGGCCTCTTCTGCAGTAGCTGGAGCAGGTGCCTCCATTAGCGCTTCACTGCTCACCATCAAGGACCCTGACTTTCTAGAGACATGGGCTCCGTCCTACCATGCTACAACCCATACGTCACGGCACGCCTGGGCTGCCTCAGGCTTGGACTTCACGTCCTGCCTTGGCTTGGCTTCCTGCTTGGCCTTGGCCTTGGGAGCCTCGTCAGCGTAACATTGGCTGCAGCTGCTTCGAGCGACGGGAGCACAGCAACCTGTGGCACGGCGCTCAGGTTCCCCTGACCCTCTTCAGGACAGCGAAGGAGCGTCGGCGAGCCTCGCAAGGCGAGGGGGGGGGGGAAGAAAAAACAACTTGTTTGCATGTGTGTGTGTGTGTACATATCTTTGGTTCTACTTGAAATGTAAGTGGGCTGGGCTCCTCCAAAGGGCAGCCCAAGGCCAGATAAGTACCCAGCGTTCATGGCGATTGGAAAATGAAAACCACTTGCCAGGCACTTTTCTAAAGTTTTTCCAAGGCCTATCCAGGGTTCATGGTGCTGATGTATTTGGGGTGTCTTCTCACAGCTTGACACTTGAAGGCTGGGAATAGCTTTCGTGAATTTGGACCGGTTCAATACATTGTTTCCTGTGGCATGCCTTGCCATGCTGCGTGAACAACCTAGTTCATTGTGTCCTGAAGGCTGTCTCAGTTGGTGACAGGAGGCCCGTTCTGACACGTTCTCTCTGCCCTGGGCATACCTTCCAGCAAGATCGCTGTCATTTTCCACAGCTACCGCTTTGAAAATACACATGGGCATGCCGAGTCAAGGCTTAGCCTTTCCTCTCAGAGAGACCCACACTCAACTGCCCTGTAGTTGCTTTCGAATCTTTCGAGCACTGCAAGGGGCGTTCCTACGGAAAGTGGCCCAGCAGTTGTTCTACGAGTCCTTTCTGATCTGATGCACGGCATGAGATCAGACAGGAGGAGTGCCAGAGCAACGTTCAACAGCATCATAGCACATATTGAACGGGTCGTTACGGGGGGTTGGCGCAGCCTTCATTCTGATATATGCGTCCGTAAGCACGCGGGTTCCAGGCCATTATCGTGTGAAAACGACTATCTTGCAACGTACCTGGCTTCGCCTCGTTCAGCCAAGGGAGACCTGCAGCTGAGACCAAACACAAAGAGGTGAGCAGAACCCAAACAGTCTGGGTTTGAAGATCCCACCTGCTCTTTGACTAATTTGAACAGTTCCTTGACTTCCTTGGCTCAACAAATCAAGAAGTAGCCACAGCCCGCATCTCGACTTGCAGCAGGCACAATCTGCGACACAGCGTCTCTCCTCATCTTGAATAAGTCGATACTTCGGGCAGGACCATGGAATTGTCTGATACCCATGGCAAACTCATCCTCGTCAAGCACAACTCAATTGAGCAACTTCCACACTGAAACCCTCCATGGTCACTGCATGTTCACACGTGCTAGGACGTCCTGGTCGATGCACCCATTTTCATCCATGTCGAAGAGGTCCCAGAGCTCGTCGGTGTTCGTGGTTTCCGTGTTAATGCCCAAGTGTGAGAAACACGTTGCAATTCTGTCGCTGTTTGTGAGATGGTACACGAACTGCTCCTTCGTCAGCTGACCAGCATGTGCTTCGCTGATTCGGGAAAACAGATCCTTGTCTGGAGCTGTGCTGTGAACGAAATAAGCGAGCTGCATTCGGCACGGACGGAGGCTGTCTCAAAACTATGGATACATCAACCAATTCAATCCAGGTCGCGGCTACTTCGACAATCCACTTCTGGCGCTCCTGGCGTCATTCGTTATGTTAAGACGGTTCTATTGCATATGTTTCGTTGGCAGACGGAACAAGCCTAATGGGATCAGACATCGGCATGCATGGTTTATAGCTTGCTCAGGCGGGGATGGAATGCTAAGAGTACTAGACCCAGAAGGCATGATATCTACTCTGATTCTCCTTCATCGCTTCATGATGCATGGCTTCTTCATCTGCCACTTTCAAAGCCTTGGCATTGTCCACCTCGGCAAGTCACCACATCTTACGAATTCTGTCTTTGAGACCGAGCAGCTTGGAGGCGCTTTTTGGGCCCCGCACGAAGATGCCCGTAACGATGTTCATGCAGCAGAAGACCTTGGCAGGCTAAGGAGGCAGTGACCTTCTGGCTTGCCTTTTGAATTTGTCGCAATTGATGGCCGAAATGCTGTGAAGAAAACATACGCGGAGAAGATGTACTCCATCCACATGCTGACAGGACGAAGTGTGACCACAGCATTATTCCAATCTATGCCGCCAGAAACTGCTTCATACCTCAATTATTCCACATATGCATGGAGGACATGAGAATCTCGTCTGCAAATGCATGGCTGTGCAATGTCGTGCGGATAAGCAGCAGGGTCAGCATGGTGCGTGGAAGCGTGCCGAAGTATGCCAGAAGTTCTGCATTCGGATTGACTGTTTCCAAATATTCCACAGAGAGCTGCATGACAAGCACCCCAAATAAAAAGTTCACGAGCACAAGCAGGAGGAGAGCCCAAATCAGCGACTTCGCTGAGCCGATCACCCCGTTCACCATCACCCTCAGCTCTGAAAAGAAGCGCACCACCTTCACGATCCGCAAGATCCGCGCAAGACGGACCATCCGAAGAATCTTAAGGCCTGGCAGGCTGTTGTCTGGCAGTGCTGGATTCGCGGGGCATGCACTTGGAAGATGCAACTTCCGTTGTAAGACAGATTTAAGCTATGCCATGGTTCGGGGTCCTGCTGATGCGAGACTGAAGTTGAGGGAGCTCCTCTATCCCTACCCTGCCAGTCCATGTTCAGTTGAAATAAGGCGAAAGAGGTCATCGGCTTGGCTCAGCTTAGCTCTGCCTTAGCTGGAAATTTGACGGTTTGGGGACGCGACTGACGGGAGGACTGATGAAGCTAGTCTTCAGTCTGTCACTGAAGCATCCAAATCAGAACGCTTGGACGCGAACGGGCCCGCACCCTAGACAAGCCCTTGCACCGTGTCAGAATCGGCCGTCCGGGCACTTCGGTGCTTCAAACGTCAAGTAAAGCATGGTCCAAATCCGCAGGCTCGTACAAGCTGAGTCCAACGGGGCGACTGCCACCCAAGACAAGTCAAACACAGCATGTGATAAGGGTGAACTGAATGTTCTGTCGGGGTGACGCATGTGGCGTGATGCTAAGCAAACTTTCTACAAACCTCTTCATGTGCCACTTGCGGGACCGCCCATCGCACCAACAGCAGCACCAGGTTTGAAGCTGCATGTTGCCAGTTGCCCAAAGGCTCAAAAGCTTACCAGCTTCCTGTGCTGCGGGAGCTGTGAAAAAGAGTCACTTACTTTCACGAGAACCCATGTCGCTGGCACTTCCCGCCATACCATACCCATTGCATTCGTGCCAAATACCCATACATTGGAACAAAGGATATGTGCAACAAGGCTTCCAAACTTTCATGCTGCACCTGCCTGACAAGTTTGTGCTGGCAGTGACCAGCACTAGGAACAGGATTTCCTCAACCAAGCCACCTCAGTAACGCAATGTCAGGCTGCAAATATCTACAGATCAAAGCCACTACCAAAAAGAAGTGTGAGAGACTGGCAGTCAGGAAGCTGGCAACGAGAAGCGAATCCATCAAATTCCAGTGGATGGAGGGGTTCTTGTAGGACAGGAAATACATGCCATCCACTATGGCTCGCAGTAGCAACTCAATGCTGAACGCTATATTGAAAAGAGAGTTCAGCACTCGGAAGGACAACGGCTCGGAGGCTCCAATGTTTCCCACGGTCCAATGAGCTTCCACACCAATCATCACCGCACAGACCAGAATCAGGATGGCGCAACACCACTCAAACTTTGGGTGCGTGACCTCAGCGAAACTCACAAAACGCACTTAGCGAAAACGCCATGGGGCTACGTGTGTGCAAGCGAGAAGCTACCATCCTTGCAAAACGCTGGCATCTCTTTCCTGTTGCTGCATCAAGCTGCTGACTTTTTTTCTCCTCAGTATCGACATTCATATTCCATTGAAACTGCTTGGCAGATAGCACCACAGGGCAAGCCTGAATCAGCATCCATTGGCCAAGAATCTAGATAGGATTTGACGCCTCTGACTTTATTCCTTTCCAGCTTGAACGTCACGGCCTGCCACTCAATACCAGAATGAGGGATAAGTTACTTACTTCAATTTGTGGCAAGCTAATCCCGGGCATTGGCCTCTTCTTCATTGCCTGACCACACAACAAATTGTTGAACAAAGTGCTCCAGACAATCTTATCGTCGCCTCCCCAAGCTTCGAGCTTAGAGCCCCCGCGTGATGGAGAAAAGCTGCCTGAGCTCAAAAGGGCATCCAGCCAAGACCATCCACAAGAGGCTTTACCAAACGCACGCTCAATCCCCCATAAATCCATAAGACAACCATATGATCACACCGGAAGGCTTGTTGAGCGAGACATAGCCAGCTCCTTGTTCAGATCTTCGTCATTCATGCCGGGTGGCTTTACAGACGCAGCCTGCCCCAAAGCTTACAGCAAGAAATTGCCCTCTGGTCCAGCCTTTTCCAGCTTCGGACCCTTGTTTGTTCGATTGCAGTTGTGCATCTCTGCTTCTGCAAGGTCCCTGCCATTCCCTGCCTGTGGGAGGCTGGGGAAGTCCACACCGCCAGATAGCCGTAGCGAGCTGCGTTGAGACGTGTGCAGGGAGCTGCGCTTCCTGTGCAGCCTCAGAATCCGTGGACGTCAGCCTCTGTTCTTACGTTGCATTTGGCACCTGCAATCCACAGCATGTGTGATTTGCTAAAACCTCTGGAAATTGCCAGATGTTGAGGCCATCACGGCCATTGAGTCTTTAGAAGCTCCTCTCTGACTGCCTATTCATCCCGTCGCTCTCTGCAGAAGGTATGAAGCATTTGTTCGTCCCGCCTGCGATGTGAGTTGCGGGATCTTGGCAAGCATCTCGCCGATGATTGCTTCCATTTTTTCCTGATGGTTCACCAAATCCTGAGAAATGTCTCTGTCAGAGATCAGCACGTATTTTTGGACGGCTCAGATTCACCTCACCATCACCTTCGGCCCAGCAACTGCCTTTAACTGGAATGCCGGCAGCGCTGCCGGAGATGGCGGATGGAACTCCTTGGCAAGCTGATATATATAGAGTGACGCATCGAGGGAAGATCTCACAGTGAGGGTGACCGATTCACTGATTTCGAATCCAGGGTTCCCATTCGGTGCCCTTGCCTTCGCCCAGTCGCCTTCTGCCTGGCGACCCGGGTCGCACCGCAGAAGATGGGCGGGGTGCTGGCATGGAAGGCGCAGGAGCCGCCTATGGAGATGGCTATGGAAGCCCATCATCAATCGCTTGGGCCAAAGGTCAGAAACAACAGTGTTGCAAGCCTGTCCTCACGGCACTGCTGTCTGAACAGGTAACACGTGAGCAAACAGCACGCAAAGCGCCCCTTTACCGCAGCACGTGGAAAGTGTCAAGTCCTGTCAGCCTGACCAAGCTCAAGAGGTGTCGAACAACACCCAAAACATGACTCCAATGGCAAGGCCTCTGGGAAGAGAGCAGCGAGCCCTTTCTCAGAAGCTTCTGCCAGCCCCCGCTCCTGCAGCGCTCTGGGGCTTCTCGGAGGACGTTGCGCAAGATCAGCAAATGGCAGAAGCTCCGTCAGCAGTCCCGTAACCAGGCGGGATGGTGTCACATCAAACCTGGCACAAGGGCAAGCAGTTTGAAGCTGATTTAAAAGAACATCTCCCCCATCGTGACGCTCAAGCAAACCGGGCTGCGCTTTTTTAGTAGTTGAAGCAACCCTTGCTAAGGGAGACTGCAGGGGGGCGATGTTTTGTGGAATGTATCACATTTGTGTGTGCCATTGAGTAAAACCGCAGATGCTTTTTTTCGGAGGATGCTGGCGTGTGCCCCAGAGCAGTGACAGCAGTAGCACCAAGTAATGCAGGCGACTTGATAATCTGAAGCAACTTGACAGGCTTTGTTTCATCACACAGCCTGCTCCTTTCAGGCATTCAAAAGGTTGTCATTGTCTTAGAGATCTCCGATAAAAGGCAGGGAAGTATTATGCTTATTAGCCCTACACGATATGTCGGCCCTGGTAGCACGTCATGGCCAAGCGTGCCATGACAACGCCCAGTTGCCAGCAGCACTGCTCTGCGGAGTCAGAAGAACCTGATCAGGAGCGGTAGAGCCTGCTCGCCATGCGAACAGGCATTTCAGGTAAGACGAGCGCTTTGCGGCGCTTGCCGTCTTCGCACAAGCCCTGGCCACCGCCAGCTTCGGCTGTGTCTTCAAGTCACTTGAAGCCAGGCGAATTTTGATCAGTGAAGGGAACCTCCGCGTACTTTACTTCATCATCGCCACGTTGTTCAATTGGAATGTCGGCCTGAGTACTCTGGCTACTAATCTAGCAAGGCTGCAGAGGCAGGAGCGGCAGAGGTACAAAAAATCTTCTGGGCCGCAAGCACCATCTTTGAGACGCCAGTCAATGGTGCTGGACGGAAGTGCAACATAAAACCTCCATTGTAACGGGCAATCTTGCCATGCCCGGTCCTGTCTGTGCAAGCCGACCAGTCACTGAGCTGTCTGCGGTAGATTGTTGTCCCTAGCTGCCAGAGCCTGCTGTGATCTGTTGATTGAGGCACCTCTTTCTTTGCTCCGGCGTACTGCTTGCAGAAAAGATGACTACTCAAGACTGGAAATAACATGTGGCCCAGAGCGCGGGCCTTCAAGTAGGTGCCGATTTTGTTACAGGCGTCACCGCAGCTGGAAACTGTCATGCAGAGCAAGGAGCCAAATGGAATACATGCAAAGGCGTGCAACACCTCGATCTGCTCCAGTGATAACCACATCAACCAAGCCAGTCCTCAAACTCCGCAAGTTGCCAAGCCGCAAGACACTGCAGCCCACAGCAACAGTCCTCATGAGATGACCACCTGTGTTATCTGCAATGACCGTGTGCGCAACTCCATGCTTGCCCTGCAGCTCGAGACAGCTTATGGACGTGAACCTCGAAAGCTGAGGGCCAAGCTAGTTCCCAGGCAGTTAAGGAGGCTCCCTGGTTCCGAGGTCGGGTCTCATCAACCTGTGCCACAAACCGCACCCCAATCTGCAATCCGGACTGTTATTTGCTTCCACCCAACTTGGACAGATGCCCACACGTGGAGAGGAAGTCCTTTGTCGAAAGCTGCATACACCTCACATCACTTGACACTTACTTGCGTCCTGCCGGGCTAGACGGGTAGACTGCATCTAGCAACAGCATCTGGATGAGGGCTTGGCCGGAGATAACGCAGAACCTGTGGAAGTAAAAGCTCTGTCGTCTGGAAGTTTCGGCTCCAACACCGATTCAGATACTGCCACTGGTGCCAAACCCGGACTACCCTTGCCCAGGTCAAGACGCTCCCGTCTACTGCACTGTCAAGTAACCCCAGTCCGCAAACGCCAACCAGCCAGCATTGCAGTGCGTAAGCACCTGAGAGGAGTCTCCCCAAGAAACAACAACAAGCAGAGCTAAATGGCCCTCTTGACAGCTACCTGCTGCAAAACAAGTGATTGCTGCACACTTGAGCAAGTCTCACAAAACACACGCATACGATTTCAAAGCAGTGAGATGCGGTAAGCAAGAACCAGGTCCCTGGCATTGATCTTAAGCGTTGCCTCTGCTGCACTTGCAGATGACCTCTTCCTGCTCGCTCCAGCACGCATGCGACCGACATGCGCAATGGCATGCTGAAATCAGCACAGCCAAACAACCTCTCATAGAGCTGCTGAAGGATCTCAGCACCCGCTTCACCGATGCGGCGGCAAAATTCTGCATCCTATCCAGGTGTTTCGATGTGTTGCTTGAACTTGAAGAGCCCAAAAAAACAGTGTGATTTCAATCAAAGCCTCATCTGTGATTCGGACAGCTTCTTGGCGAGCAGCCTCTTCCGCAGCCTCAAGAAAGCACTCACTGGTCTCAGTTTCTCTGAAGCAGCTAACATTGCTGGCCTGTTGACCACCATCACCCTCGCTCTGTCCCAGTGCCTTTGCCGCGGGTGAGAATCCGCCTGCTGTAACTCTACAAAGCGTACAGTTCAAAGGTCGCATCTCCTCAAGGGGCCGGCAGTCTCGACGGCTTGCAGGATTTTTTCAACGCCTCAGTATGCTGTCATAGCAAGCCACAATACATGTCTCGGCTGGCCAAACAAAATGTCTCAGCTCTTTCACAACTGGCTAAACAGTTACAAAGGGCAAGGCCAACACGAAGATTTACGGCGGTTGGACGCGTCGCCCGTAGCTGCTGCGAAGCATGCTCCAGACATTCGCGGACCTTCCAGGCGAAACAATCTTTAGCCGGCGAACATCGGCGAACTCGTGGCCTGTCCAGGCCTGCTGCATGTTGCTGGTCGGGCTTAAGTTGCGAAGGCTCAGGTACATCCCATATGCAGCAGCACATCCTTACACGGCGTGCGATGACAAGCCACTTGCAGACAGACAGAAAGAAAACTACGGTTGCTGGCCTATGAGGCCAGCACCTCGCACGTGCATGTCCTACAGGCACTATCTGAAACAAACAGATGGGTATGCTCAGAAATGTCCCTGGCAAAGTCCTTAATGACCACGCACATCTCATCCAAACATCGAACATCCTGACGTTCAAAAGCATTCGGACCATCGGCTATGGTACAACACCTGGCTCTAACTGCACTTGTGCCCTAGCAACCGAGAACCAGGGGTACTTGCTTGGTGCGAGCGAAGTTCACATGCCGGAAAACACAGGCCAAGATCACAGCACTTGCAACCTTACAGCATCTTCCTGGTTTCTTGCACATCATGGTGCACTCAAAACTTGTCAGGTCGGGATACAGAGTGTTGTGTGGCAACACCCATGTACACATTTTTGTAGGCATGGGCCAAGGCTGCAGGTGTTGAGGTTCTTGAGTTTGGTCCCGGGTGTTTAATGACCATCGCTACTACACTCATTTGTAGAAATGGTATGTCTGCCAAGTCTTCCAAGTAGTTCCTGCATGTCGGGTAAGTCTCACACTGACATGGCTCACTGCTACTCTTAAACTATGTAGCACAGCACAAACAAAATGCAGGCTCTTGTCAAATCAGCTCCACCTCGACCACAAAGTCATGCGGCAAATGTCTCTGGTCAATGATTTGCACCTCGCCCGAAAGGAAGGCGTCAGGGAATCCGGGGGCTTTGCTTGTGAAGTTGATGAGCTGCCAGCCGTGTTGGGATCCTGTAGCCAAATGGTCCTGTACCTGGCAAAAAGGAGTGACTTGGAAGTCATTGATCCCTGTCGGCCAGCAGAGGTCCAGGCCAAGTCCCATCAACCCGCATTTCCTGGACATTATGCCAAAAGCAGCTGGGAAGTGGAAGCATGTT
Organism: Symbiodinium pilosum; assembly: GCA_905231905.1. Classification (NCBI taxonomy): domain Eukaryota; class Dinophyceae; order Suessiales; family Symbiodiniaceae; genus Symbiodinium; species Symbiodinium pilosum. Next base: position 128,373 of record CAJNIZ010000991.1, read on the forward strand.
GCATCACGGCATGGCGGATCCTCTCACTCGCGTCAAGCTTGGTGAAAGTTCAGCATTCAGCCAATGGCCGACGGGCTTCTGCCCCAAACACCTCAGCATCAAGTAGAGAGCCCTCAAATCAACAAGCTGACTAGAACAGACCACTTGCATGAACGTATCGTACAGTACAAGCTTAGCTCTGCACGTGTAGCCAGTCACTACGGCAGCCGCTACAAAGTTTGCTTGGGCCCACCCCCTCCCAGACACGACAGCTCCTTTCTACCAACATCCCTTACAACGGTTGTGAGAAACAGTAATAGCCCTGCGTAGATCCCATCAAAAAAAGTGTGTTGCAGATGCACATCTCCGCACCATCGCTGTTTTGATCATCCTTCATACAACAACAGGGACGGTTTGTCTCAGGGACAGCGACCTTCTCAAATGCAGGCGCAATGCCGTCAAAAGATCTGGCCCATGGTCACAAACATTGTTTACTTCCTCAGCTTCGTGTTTGCTGTCCAAATCAAAGGAACAGGAACACCTCCACTAATGAAAGTCCGAGCATATTTGGTTTAGTCCCAGGGGCAAATAGGCTGATGTGCCTGAAAGTGTCATTGTGAATCTTGTCCACCATCAGGGCATTGAGTTGGCTACGCTCCTCGTCCTTCAGCAGATGGCACAGATAGCGCCTAGCCTCTTGTCCTTCAGTGAAGTGCTGCTTGAGCAGAACTTGAAAATTTCATTTTCTCATAAGTTGATTCTATTTTTAAGTGCACGAATGTCAGATTTTGTCCTTGCACTACCTCCCTGGCTTCCCCCGTGCATTCTGCAAGCTTCAGCATGAGAAGTGTTACCGGTGCACAGGTTCTATGCCAGAACGGCCAGACACAGGATCATTGACATGAAGTCCTCCAGGAGAGAACTGAAATGGGCTACACCGATCCTTAGACTGATGCGACTGGAACAAGCTAGTTCTCCATAGCAGTGCATGTGCATGAACCTGGTACAGGAAGGCCTTCGCCGTTGAGTCATGGTTCACCACCGACTGAGGAGTTTCTTGCCATAATGCTTGAAGTTCTGTGAATCGGTCGGGGGCCAGTGGGGATGCCGACACCTGCATCAAGAAGTTCAGGAGTCGAAGGAGGGCAAAGTCGCGACCAGAATCCCCGATCCAGCAATGATAATATCCCAACGAAGCGTTGTCTTGCAGCTGCAACTGCTGAAGCCTTTTGCCGCAAACAACCTGTTCATCGACGGTAGCACTATCCAGATTCAGACATTCGCTTGGCCAAGTTTCTGGAAACATCTCAGAAGCCAACGATTTGTCAAATCCAGAGCAAGCCAAGCTTGCATTGTACTGTTGCGAGACACAATCGGTCACTACAAGAACATGGCCACCACGAGCTAGTTTGGACGTTGATGCTGCTTCGCCAAGCGTACGCTTCAAGTAGCTGCAGTTCGCAACTGGCGACAAGCTATGTTTCCGCAGCAAGTCCTCCATTTTGCTGTTGCAATTTGTGCCTGTGCAGTCCCACATGTATATCAGAACAAGGTCTTCCAATGTTGGATGCTGTTCTGCCCATTCCAGGATCTCTAGTAAAGCAGCTTCTGCATCCTGTCTGATTTCAATGTCTCCGTGGTGAAAAACAAGCTCTCCTTTCTGGTTGACATGCGGTCGCATGTCGAAGGCGCGTGCTCCGCAATCAAGCTGGGCAGTGAAAGCTCGGGCAGAGGCAGATTGCGTTTGACTCCAAGCAACCGTAGGATCTAACATGTGCTGCAAATACCCTGTCGCAGCATCATGCGTCATCAACATCGGCCAGCTGGTTAAGGGCACATCCGCAAACAGTGGGTTTCTCATGGAGTCTGAAATGTTTTGGCATGTGCCAGGAGGGAACAACGACGGATGGTGGCACATTGACCCCAAGGATGCTTCGTACCGTCCATCACAGCACAACTCTGGGACACCTTCAAGCGCACAAGACGAAAAACTGGCTGGCAAACCATGACCGGTACAATCGCGCAGCTGGCTGGCGGAGCTTCTCAGCATCATCAAATGCAAGCACAACAATCTCATCACGGCCAAGACCTGACCTGACCAAAAAGGACAAATTCATCTTGAGCCCAAACTGGCTAGTTTCGAGCTGATTTGGGTTTAGGATTTGGGATTTAGAGTTTTCATTGTCATCTGCCCACAACTATGTGTATACATGTGCTCACAACTTTACACGTAACAGTGACGCCGGCAAACAGAAAAAACACAACAATAAAATGCAAGACAAAAAACATTGGTCCCACAGGTGATGGCTCAAAAAGCGTCCCTTGATACCTTGGAAGTGCAAGCTAACAATAGTGACGGTTAATATAAGGGGCCTCATCAGAAATGCTGCATCCATCGACAGACAAATCAACCTTACCAAAATGGAATTTCAAACGCTGTCCTTAAAACCTTGGACGCTGGCCCTGCATCAGCCTGAGCTAGCCGGCTAAGCAGTGCCCAGAGAAAATCATGTCACGGGCCAAACATCGCTCAATGGTGAAGACACATTTTTGGTGATTTTGTTTGTGACGTCTTGCCAAGTTTCTGGAAGGTTTGCTGGATATGTAGTGGGGCTTGGGGGTCAGTGGTTGTCTGAGCAACGTTTGATTGATTTTTTGGTTTTTTGCAGATGCCTGGCTGGCTTGCGGGGTCTGGAATGGTCGTTTTTTGGGGGGGGGTGTTGTCCCTGGGAGGGTCTGTGGTCTTTGTATTTGTTGTTCGCTTTTTCCTCGCAACAACCACTCCAGATCCTCCCAAACACAACCCCCCAAAAAAACAGAAAAGCGATTAAAATTAAAAAACACGCCAGACCCGCAGAGACACCCAAAAAAACTCAACCAAACACCAGACGCCCCCCCAGAAGTTTGCCCTGCCAGCAACTCGTGCGGCATCCAGCACATGGGTCACACCGTTTCTTTTTGCATGGTGGTTTCAGGGGGCACTCCGTTATCGTGGGCCTGATCCAAAAGAGCTTAAGCGGCCTTTCTTGTTGGTTACCTCCAACATGGTAGCCTGAGAATCGTTTCTTTATTGTGGGTTTGCTGCAAGTTTTCCAATAGCTCGAGGGGCGTTTACTTTCTTGTCGCGGGCCTGATCCAAACTGTCTAACAGCCTCTCATTTTTGCATGCCTTTCAACTATTGCCTGTTCTTCCTATTTGTGGTGTTTTTAATGGACCATGTAGTTGTTTTTTAGGGGGCAGTGTGCCTGCTCTATAAATTCATTGTTCTTTGTTTTTGTGTTTCTTTCGCATTGGTTTGTTGCTAAAAAAATTCCTGGAAGGCCCCACTGTGGTTGCCCAAGTCGAAATTGCTGAATTTACACAATATTACGAGGCTAACACTCACTGAACACAAGCGTTCTGTCTACTGAAGGTAGCAGCCTGTGAAATTTCAAAACGCCTGAAACTCCTGAGGCTCTTTGCAGTCCACTTGTGACTGCGAACAGAGCAATCACTCAGAACTCATCTTCGTGCTGTGCCAAGTTCCGGAACCAGAAAGCAATCTATTTGCACGGATCTGGTAGTTTGGAAAACTGCCGCTTTTTGCAATCCTGAAACGATGGCCATCGCTGTGGCGCGGATCCACAGCTTGGATATAAAAGCAATTTGATCGCCAAGGGCCGGCTGACGCATACACACGCAACTTGGTTACCTGACATCAAATTACATGGGCACTCACGCAAACAAACAATTGAAATGGTATTGCGTGCTTTTGCTGTTGAAAAAATATTGGGAATAGTAAGAATCGCCACAGCTGCTTCCTCTGCTCATGCACTGTTGAACTCTACTTTCTTGACGCTCTTGGCCCGAATCTTCCAATTCCCAATGGCCAGGAAGCCTTCACAAGCATGAGTTTTTGATTTGGGGGCCAAAGGTTTTTAGTTTTTTTCCCCACATTCACTGTGAGGTTCTACTTGTTTAGATGCACCGTCGCCCGCCGACATGCGCATGCTCTTCTGTCGCGCAAACATTTGGGACACGCTCTTGTTCGCTTAAAAATCGCGCTCTTGTTCGAGACATGTTCAAAAAATCGGCATATTTCAACTTTCGATCACAAAAATACGAGACATCGCCTTTCAAGTGCTCTTGGTACAGGGGTCCGGATGCGAACCGGTCGCGCCTCGATTTAGCAAAACTGCGCTCCCGTGCGGGACATCCTCAAAATTCCAGATTTTGCGTTTTCAAAAATTGCGCTCCCCAGCGGGACAACTCGATTTTTTGACGTTTTGATCATCTCATCTTAGTATCTTCAAAAATCGCGCTCCCGCTCGAGACATCCTCGAAATTTCATCATAATCGATCGAACAAAATTGCGCTCCCGTGCCAAGCATTCGGAAAATCTGGATCATGTATCTTCAAATATCGCACTCTCGCTCGAGACATCCTCGAAATTTCGTCGACGTATCTTCATCAACATCGATCAAAATGACGCTCCCGTGCGGAGCATGCGGAAAATTTTGATCACTTATATGAACGATGATGTTGAGGGGCTTCTATACCAATCCTATACCAAATGCACATCGTTCGAGGTGGCTTTCCGGGCTCAAGAGAGAAATATTTAGCGGAGCTTTCCGGTATAGGATTGGTATAGGATTCGTCAGCATCGTCGTTCAAAATTTGATCGTTTACGGAATGGATCCTATACCAAATCTATACCAAAATGCTCCGCTCAAGGTCGTCTTGTTTTGAAGAGAATCGCGCTCCCGTGCGGGGCATCCTGAACATTTTGCAGAAAATTGCGGCGCTCTCGTGCGGAGCATCCTGAAAATTTTGGGTAAAGTCGCGTTCCCGTGCGGAGCATCCTGAAAATATTGTAGAAAATTGCGGCGCTCTCTCTCGTGCGGGGCATCCTGAAAATTTTCATCCTGAAAATTTTGGGTAAAAGCATTTTGAATATGTTGAAGAAAATCGCGTTCCCGTGCCGAACGTCCTCAAAATTTCATCGTATTTTCGTTCAAAACTGCGTTCGCGTGCGGAGCATCCTGATAATTTAGATGAACATCGCGCTCCCGTGCGCAGCATTTTGAAAATATTGAAGGAAATCACGCTCCCGTGCGGAGCATTCTCTAAATGTCGTTGATGTCTTGTTCAAAATCGTGCTCCCGTGCGGAGTATCCTCAAAATTCGGTGGATGTTTCATTCATATACATACATACCTATATACATACATGCATACATACATGCTTGCGTGCATGCATACATACATAATTACATAGATACATAGATACATACATACATACATACATACATACACACATGCATGCATACATACATACATACATACATACACACACACACACATACATACATGCATACATGCATACATACACACGTAC
>CAJNIZ010000992.1:573-30358 GCA_905231905.1 Symbiodinium pilosum
AAGTTTCAGATGTGGCTTCTCAGCACATGTGTGCTTTGCGTTTCGCTGCCTTCGCCAGATTGGCAACGAAGCAATTCACATCTCATTTCCGTTTCAAAGGCGTCTTCACTTCGCGGAGCCGCCTCACAGATGCAAGCAGAGGCCAATTGGTGGCACTCGCTGCCTCACTGTTTACCCTTTTCGGTGGTAAGCGTGCGCGAGCTCATGCAAATAGATTTTCAGTGGTACACAGTTGCAGGCTTCCCCACTGCTCTCTGCTCTGACGCGGCAACCGCCACCGCCGGCACCGACAACAGTGGGAGAGGCTTTCCTGCCTTTTGACACGTTTGCACTATTCAACCTTGTTTTTTTCATGTCTAAAACAACGTGGCTCAATCAGAAGTGAGAGCAAGCAGGAGGCAAAAACACCGAACTTGCATTGCAGGAGTTATGCACGAGGCTCCCTGCCACTGCGCCGCCTCGGCCCATGGTGGCTTGGCCAGTTTTAGCGGGGATGATGGATGATGTCATGCCGCTGCTCAGCCTTCCATGATCTGCGCAAATGTTTCTTTTGCACACAGTGTTGAGCGAGGCCAGCCCAGCAAGCACCAGCGCTCAAGGACCTGCGCTGGGACAAGGACTAGAAGCTCAGCGGCATAGACTAAAGAGCTTCAGCTTGCGGAGCCTTCTGACGAAGCAAGGTGGCAGCTCCGCCAAAACTCCCGCCTGCCGTGATGCCACAGCCCCGAGCATTAGAGAGAAGGCCGAAGCCTTCAGAACCTTCAGAACCTTCTTATACCCTTGTTGGAGTGCCGCCGAGGGAGCCTCAGCAGCTGCCCCAACCACTGCGCACGCCCTCTGCGGAGGTGGCTTTGGGCTTGAGAATACAGACCTGTAAAGAGACGGGGGCAATTGGTTTGGGCTGGGCAGCTTTGCATGCCGGCGTGTGGAATGCTTTAACATTTTCTGGCTCCAGAAGGGCTTTGAGCACTGCTGACCTCACGAAGTAGTTTCGTCTGCAGACTCGTCTCATGCTCTCTTTTTGGATTTATCTTTAGGGCTCCTCTTGGTGCTGTGGCCCTGCTCTCTCCCTTCACTTGCAGGTTTGGGAGACACTGGTACGGGTCTGAAGTTGCTGGAGTCCTCAAGGGAAACCAGTGAGGGGAACAGATTGCAGGAATGTGTGGACCAGCGGCCCCTTACAGGTAATGACATGGAGGACAAGAGCTTCGTCCTAATGTGGGACGGCAAGCTGTAGTCGTGCAGCCATTTTGTGACAGAGATCAGGTGGACGTTGAGCAGCACGAGGACGTTAGATCATTCCACCTTTCGGTTGTTGCTTTACAAGCTGGACCAAAACGACTGCAGCAGTGAAGCGGGAATTGCAAGGTTGTGAAGTTCCTAGAGACAGCCACAAAATTGGTAGGCACTGTCTTGAAGGCCATGTCGCCGTGTTATCCTGCCATCATGCTTCCTAAGACTCGATTGGCAAACTTAAAGGCTCTGAGTTTATAGTGCAAAGAGTTCTGTCCACCTTTTGCAAGAGCGGAATGTCTACCGGAGCACTGCTAGCTTTGTGGGCCAGCATCACAATGCTTTGCGCTGGCCTCCTGCTGGCAACAGAGGGAAAAATGAATGCAAATCCGCCCTTCCTGGAAAGCTGGAAAGCTTCATGACAAGTCAAGAGTGATTTGCTGCCATCAGGCTGTGTTCCAACCACCCTTAGGATAGATCAGGGTCGGTGCGCTTGCAGTGGCGTTGTTGGGGAAAAAGCAAGGAGCTTGGGGTGGGGAAAGCACTTCTGGCCCTTCTGTCTTTCAATCTAGATGCCTCAGACCTCACAGCACTGTTTGAGGCATCTGCTCCCTTGCCGTCCGCATTGCCTACATCAGCATCCTCCAAGGCGGGTGGTATTTCACGATTTGATTTGTGGGATTTTGAGGGTTTGGGGAGTGGCCCAACTCTGGCCGTACTGTGTGACAAAGCTGTCACTTGGATGTGGTTGACCCTGTCTGGGCGTGACATATGTGTCGACAAGGCGGCTCGTGGGATTTCATCCTGCAGCTGTGAAGTAGCATTTCAGCGATATTTTGATTGAAAGAGATTGTTTGCCTCAGCCCAGGCAAGCAACACATGTTCTTGTTGCGTTGAACACGGAGGTTTCAGGTTGACAGCAGCTGTGTTAGACTTCACGTGGGATGGGAAGGGCACTGCAAGCTTGCTCCTTACCAAGTTTGGCAAGTTTTGCACCAGTAACTTAGCGCGCGGATGCAAAGTTGTCTTGCTTGCTGTCCACGGGGACCACTTCGAGGCTAAAGATTTCGACATGTGACCTGGGTTGCCAACTCCCATCATCTGCGATGTTGAGCACGTCCAGAGCCCTTCTCAGACATCGCTGGGTCAACTACTCTATCGGTTCGATGTTGATTTTGGGAAAGGGTTCGACCATGACATGTCATTTTTCTCTGTATCGCTCCAATTCTATCGGATGACGCCTGAGGGGAATCCGAGATGGGTACTGGGCGTTCTGGTTGGAGCCTGCCGCAAATATTCGCTGAGAGCCAGCGCGATACTGCTTTGGGCAGCCGCTGGGAAGAACAAGTGCTGTTGGCCTGCTTGGCAGTGGCAAGATAGACCACTCCTTCACGGCCCAGAAAACATCAAGCCCTGGCCAGACTGTCGCAAGTCGACCAACCGCACCATCAGCATCTTCTGCACCCCATTTAGATGGATTGCCACGTCAATGGTGCAGACTATGCCAGCATGACCATTAGGTTGTCCTTTTCTGCAATGGGCAGGCTGGGGGAGAAAGGCCGAGTGTGCCAAAAACGCCCCCCAAGGCACGGGCTCTGCTGCTTGTTTCTCCTCTTCTCTCCCTGAAGTGAGCAAACGACATTGCTCGGGCTGCGCTTGGAAGGCAAGACCAGCGCATCCTCCACGAAGGCGTGACCCAGGCCGCTTCAATATTGTTGATGGAGTTTGAAGTCTCAACAACATGATTCCATTTTGACTGCAGGGTGCTGATTAGCTTCTGTTTGACCGTTTTTCCAGAAGCAACATGAAATGTACCAGAAGTGACACAACTCGCTTGGCACTTGTTGCTGTGTTCTAGCTGATGCACTGGGTGCGAACGCCTTTTACCTTCCCGTTTGCCTTGCATGCATTTCTGAACAATTGCCAGCGGACAAAGGGGATGATGCTGTTGATTCCTTCTTGGCGCAGCTACGTGGAAAGGCGAGGTGTTGCACTGCAAGTTTGCTGGACGCTCAATTGTATGGATTTTTTTTGCTCTGGCTAGGCGCCCAAACAATCTCAGCAAGCAGCTGAAAACGTGCCAGGCACTGAGGCCTTAGGAGATGTAGCACCTTGTTATTCAGATTAACTTGCAGTGGGAAGTGGGGGTAGCCGCTGCTTGCGCAATTATGTTCGAAGCACGGTAGTTTATCACTTGCAAGACATCTTCTGAAAGAGTAGCTACTTCTGACTTATGTTTATGAGGCTTGCGCAGGACAAGGATGAGTGGAGGCACCGCTGCAGGATCTCAACCTAAGAAGCATCTGCTGCAGACATTGCATGCGCGTCTTCAAAGCTGCATAAAAATACTTTCTGTTTTCACCTGGCTAGGTGGAAAGACGAGGGGCAAGAGCTTCTTGGATGCTCTTAGTACGAAGTCTGCAATCAGATGATGCGACTAAAGAGTTCTCAGTCTTAATGGTCTCAGACGTGATCTGTGAGGTGGGATTGGTCAGACAAGACCTGGGATGAGTGGAAGGGCGAGCCGTGGACATGGAAGGATGACAAATGGCAGCCAAAACCTGAAAAGCTTTTTGGAGCTTCACTTGCAATGCAGCCCATACTACGAACACCAGAGTGAGGTCCTGGCACCATGATTCGTCCTGGTGGCAAAGCCACGAATGGAACCCGCAAGGCGCTGCAGTTGCGAAACCTCAGGGTTAGAAATCCGCAGCCTTGCTGTCTGTGGGGGCAGGCGGCACATATTGGAGTCAGGGGTCCTGGAACAAGCTGGAGGACACAAGTTGGTATGTTTCGCACGAGTAGCTCACAAGCTGGATGGGAACTGTCGCACAGGATGAAAACGATTGGGGCAAGTGGACAGGCCGTGAAGAAGAAGGTCCGGGCCGATCCCTCAAGAACCTGCGCTTACTTTCAAGCTGATCTTCCACCCCAAGTCTTCATTCCTTCATTTGGTACTGCAGGGGGCCATCAGAAAGGAACAGAGCAGGCTCTTGGGCTCTTGAGTCATGGGTGGTGCACTCGCAACTTTGACTTCCAGTCCGGGCACTCATTGCAAAGGCCGAAGACAGGAAGCTTAAGGACAGCAAAGAGAAGACAAAAGACAAAAAGGCCTGCAAACTGTAGGTCCGGGTTGATTTTGATTAGCTCTAAGGTTTTTGCTATTGTCCTGGCTTCTCACGAAAAGCTTCGTTTCTCAACTGAGCTGAAGATCTTGTGAAGGGTTTGCCATTGGTCTTCCGTGCTGCGCGCTATTGGACATAAATCTTATCGTCAGCTATGCAGGACAAGAAGGAGGAGAAGAAAGACAAGAAGGAATTGCCGCGGCAACAGCCTTCATTCACATGGCATGTTCTCGCTAGGTCTATGCAGAGGAACATGTTGTTTCATTGGTCGATGCATACATGCTACATTCTGCTAGATGTGTTGGCGTTAAAAGACGTGGCCTTTAATGAAGATTTGCTGTGCACCATCTTGCCAAGAAGCTTGTCATACATGAGTTGGCTCTCGAGAGTGTGACTGGAGGGTTACAATGGTTGCACGACAAGCCACGAAGTGCGACAACGCAAAATGCAAGCTGGCCCATTCAAAGTATCTAACAGGACTTGTTAGGCGTTTCGAAGCCGCGCAAGCCAAGAAAGTATCTCAACAGCTTCTCAGCAGTGTGTTCCCTTGCCCTGACTTGTGCTTCCAGATGGATCCGATACAGGTGCTGTCACCCTTTGCAGCCCTTTGCTTGACCCGAATCATAAGTTTGAAGGAGTTGCCAAATCAAGCCAGGCATGGAAATTGCAGCAAGCACGCTTGGGCAACAAGGCCACGACCCGACCTTTGTGAGCATTACTTCTTGCGCCTCAACTTGTTATGAGCTGGCATCAGCGTTGCTACGTGCTCAATTGTGGCTGCTCCAACTTGTTGCGGTGATACTACGGACAGCTGCGGTAAAGGCGCCGGTCCTCAGTTACTGCTGCTGCTTCTTCACAGCCTCCGCTGATTGGGTACCAGAGCAGGAGAAAACCTTGGAAGAGCTTCGGAGCTCCCAGGCACGATGGTCTGTTGCTTTCGAAGCTCAGCTCAGCTTGGACACGGACGTTTGCTTGCAAGCACCCGGCAAAGATGCCTGCCAAGGACATGTCTGACGAGGAGAGAATCATCGGGGGCATTTCATATTGTGAATTGTATAGGACCCAGCATTTTTTTTGAATACCACACTTGTCTTCGTTGTGTCGCCAGGAGTCAGCATAGTCCGAGTGGGGCAGTGCATAGGGACGTGAGATGTGGTGTCTGCTTAGGAAACCAGGTGGTTGATAGTCACTGATGGTTATGCAAGATGTGTTGTGATTCTCAAAGCGGTCTTGCATGTCCTTTAAGCATGTGCGTATTCTTTTGCACGGCTTCACAAGCAGGACCAAGACGGCCTCATCACTGAGACCGAATGCAGCAAGGCTTTCAAGAGGCTTCGGGGTGCTGCATCGACTGAAGATGAGTTTGCTTGACTGCGGCTGCACAGGATCCTTGGAGCCAGTGCGGAGATGCCCAAGTACCGGCTGAAGGCTTTTGACGGCTTGTGGGTTGAGGGTGAGAGCTGCCACATGAAAACAGAAGCAGTCTGTAGTGTAGCCTTGCAGGAGATGTTCGACGAGATGGACGTCCTAGGCATTGCAAGGGTTCACACGTTCTTTTCCCCATCTCACTGCACCTGTCAAGATTTTCGGCTGCGGCTGGCAGTGCATGCTCATCAATCTTCGTGCAATAGCTGGCATTGATTCTTTTCGCAGCTGGCAGGAAAGCAAAGGTTGGATTTCCGGCAGTTCCACAAGTTGGCGCGCGAGGGGTTTAGGTGTGTCAGATTGGTGCAGACTGGCAATGCCTGATGACTTTGCTTCGCCCTGGTGTTGGGGCTTCATAGCATGCGTGGCTGCAGGTCGAGGTGACTGCTCATGATGGGTCACATTTTTTTGGTTGCAGAGTTGTTGGAGGATGACAGTCTCTGAGATCTAAACGTAAACGTGGTGAACTCCAAGAGACGTCTTCCAGCCCCAGCAAACCCCGTTCAGGAATCAACCTGTTTCGATAATGCACCGTTGCTTCCAGTTTGCTCAGCTTGGGTGATTCAATCACTGAGCTCGGAGGCTGCGGAGCTTTCTCAGTATATGGCCGACAATCCGAAGTGGGCCAAAGAAGAGGCATCGGGGACACGGCAACGGTTTGTAGCCCGTGCTTCACAAAAGTGGGGTCTCGGCCTCATGTCTTGACCTGCCTTCAGTGACCTTCGAGTACAGGAGGAAAAGGCGGAGAAAGAAGAGAAGCGGAAGCAGCAACAACTTCGCGAACGTGCAAAAAGCGATGCCTCTGACGCGTGGGCCCTTGCACACCACGCGCATGGACAACAAAGTTGCAGAGTTCGTGCCAAAGTTTGGATGCTTTGACTTAAGCGTGCAATCCTGGAGCAGTTATTCGGGTTGATGTCACGGAAGCCAAAGGTCTTTGCGATCCTTGGCATAGCCAAGTCCAAGGCGACGGGTCACATCCGCTGGATTGACGTGCTAGTTGGCACTTATTGATCAACAGCAGCGTAATCGCCTCCAGTCCTGAGACGTTGAGTAGATCCAAGGATGGCGGTGCGACAAAGACCCATTTGCATGTCTTGCGCTTTGGCATGGGATCTACTCTGTGTTGAGTTTGTTGCCTCCCTCAACTAGGTCATCTCTAGATACCCACGCTTGGTTGGAGACTGCTTGCTACGCCATGCGGGAATCCTCACAGATGCAAAGTCGAGAAATGCCTAAATGACAACCTGCAAATCGGGAAGCCTGCATAGTTGCGAACGCAACGCATGTCAATCCTCCCGATCTCAGCCGGATTCTGAAATCGCCAGGACGTCCAGGAGACGGAACACCGGAAGAACTTGGCGCAGAACTAAGTTGACGGTGTTTGGATTTTGCAAACATGGCAGACTTTCTACTCGGTTCCCTCTCCCCCTTTGCCTGGGGCCTCAGGCGGTGAACAAAGCAAATGAGGCCAAGGAGATGCTCAAGGCAAAGAGCTCAACGTCCATATCCTCAAAGTTTGAGGTAGCCTTTCATCCCTGAGGCTGCTGGACAACAGGTCCTGGAGCCCAAGCAGAGCCGGGAACCTCGCAACACGTCGCGGCGCTTCACGTCGGAGCTGGGTTTTGCGGGATTGTAGGCTTCAGGGGGACCCTCCCAACTTTGCATGCAAGCACGACATGCAAGACAGACAAATGGCCACCATGAGCCAATATGAGCCGATCACAGGACGGCACTACCAGCCCGAAGAAGCAGCCCCTGGAAGATCCAGGTTCTCCGTCAGGCAAGGACCAAAACAACATAGGTCACCTAGAGGCGTATCGATGCCTGAGCTGGGGGAGAGTGCCAGGTTAGTTTCGATTGTTTCAATCCCTTTCGCCTTTGTGGCCAGCTCGGATCACCTCCATCACAGTGAATCGCCGTGCCGGTCGAAACGCCGGCCGTCGTGCCGCTTGCCTGCATTGCAGGTACCATGCGAACCCATGTGAAAGTTGTGGAAAGTGGCCTTGATTGTTTACTTCAGGCCACTGTTGATCCCTCCACGGACCGGCCAGAGAGGGTTGAGCTTGGGACCATTGTTCTTGGCATATTGTGCAAGGTCATGGGTTGTGGTCATGTTGGGGCAAACATCCATGCTTCTCGAGCATGCAGCTTTCTCGAAGCCATCTTCAGAGTAATCCGTTACCAGAATTCCGCAGAGCACTACACAATCTCACGAGAAAGTATAGCACCATGAATCATCCTGCGACAGCGTGCCAATCTGCTCTGCCATGCCACGATGTGGCCGATCCCGCTCCCCGCGGCGCCATGTGAACACTGAGAAGCTTCCTTGCTGGCAAAGATCATTGCTTTAATTGTCGCCCTTTCTTGTGGTACCATTACATAGCTGTGCTTCTTGTTCTTACTACTTGTGCGGGTTGGCGGAGTTTTTACTAGGGCAAGAAGTTCGCTTTGGGCACCTGTGTTCTACCTTAATTTGCGCATTATTCCGCAATTCCATGTAATGCCTATGTGACTGCCTTCGATGTTATTCCTGCACAATCCCTAGACCCATAGCAGGGCAGAGTCTGAAACCCTGAACCTGAACCTAATACGCCAACAGATAAACCCAAAATCCTCACCAAACCTTTTTTTCATCCCCTCCCCTATTGATAAACCCCCCGCCCCCAACAATCAGCCCTCCCCCCAATATAGTATCGCTGCATGTCCCTATGACGCTTGAGTAGATTTTTTTAGCACGTCCATCACATTCCGAGGCTCACGAGCGCCTTGGTGTGAACACGGATCTTGCGATTCTGGCGGTGATGCCGACATTCCAGCAACAAAAAAGCGGACACGGTTCGTCATTGTAGCCTTGGAAACTAACGGAATGATGTAAGCAATTGTCCGGCAGAGGCGGCGGTAGTTGTGGTGTTGATTGTGGTCGTGATCGTGGTCGTGGAGGTGGTTGTGAGAAGGAGATGTAGCGGCTGGTAGTTACATGCAGGTCGCGTGCAGCAGCAATCTTCGCTCTTCTGATGCCATCAGAATTCGGCTTTCGCAGCTGAAGTGGATTTCGGTGCGCATGGCCGTCGTGGTGGACATGGTGGTGGTGGCGGTGGTGGTGGCGGTGGCGGCGGTGGTGGTAGTGGTCGTGTTGGTGATCGTGGTCGACGTCCTCCTGCGACTATGCTTCTTGCCAGTTTGGACTTGTAGTAGCCTCAGCAGCAGCAGTAGCAGCAGTAGCATCAGCAGTAGTCGTTGTCGTAGTGGCAGTAGAGTAGTAGCAGCAGTAGCTGCAGTCGTGGTGGTGGTGGTGGTAGCAGCAGCAGCAGCAGCAGCAGGAGTAGTAGTAGTAGTAGTAGTAGTAGTACTAGTAGTCGTGGTAGTCGTAGTAGCAGTAGCAGTAGCAGTAGTAGTAGAAGAAGAACGTGTAGCAGTAGTAGAAGACGACAAGGACTAGTTCCACGACAGCTTCGATTGTTGTTGTAATGCAACCGGTGCATTCCTGGTGCACGGACTCCGACATCTACGACTTTTGCTCTTGTATGCCTCCACCTCTTTTGGATACCAAGTTACAGTGTCACTTAAGCCGCAATAGGTTTTTGTGTACATACAGTTAGAACAATGACATTCTGAAAACCAGCGTGTGGATGGATCGCACATCACTCTACAAGAATCCCAAGGAGGGTAGCTTCAGCTCTCAGCTCTGGAGATCTCAGGCAGAATCTCTGGCTTCGGTCGCTATCCAGAGAATCGGCCCCCGGGCTTGCGCGTGGACAAGGATGGCAACATGCGCCTGAGGAATTTGATGAGCTCCTGCTGAAACACGTTGGGTAGTGCATGTCAGGGCTCTGATTATACGCTGTGCATTTGTGCCAAAGACCGCCGCCGTCCCGCGTCGCAGTGCTTTGAATGATTTGGAGGGTCTGAGTCTGCTGAGGGAATGCTGGGGCGATGCTGCCGGATACACAGAGAATGAAGTACCTTGACCGTCACTTCTGAGCAGTTCTGTTCTGAAGCTGAGCACTTGCTGTGTTTCACACTGCACAGTTGGCAAATCAGAAAGCGCAATAAGAAGTGGTACAGTTAGTTAAGTTAGTTGGAGCTGACGGAATCTATGCTGCTTTCGACCCCGGACTTGGCCTCAGTTCCATCAGCTGAGGTGATGGCTGCAGTGCGCAAGCACATGTTGCGTGAAAGCGGAGATGGAGGTTCGCTCCGCTTTGGTATAACTGGAGCAGACAACGAGGAAGGGGAGTGCTTCAGTTTCTGCTTTGTCTGCCTAGAGGCTTCCATGAAATCTTGACTTTCGTCTCCCCACGGCCCAAAGATCGTGTCTGGCCAGGATGTCATCATCAGAGTCTTTCCCAGCAAGCGACGCTTAACTTTACCAGGAGGGGTGTCTCAAAGACATTGTCACAGGCTGAGTGGCGCTGCCAAACAACCCATCATTTGTATCCTTCCACGAACCCGAATCAGCGTTAAAGTTTAAGCCTTTACGCGTCATCATGGAATAATTCTCTTATTGTCGTCTTTCCATGTTTGATGCAGCAGTGGGAGCTGAGTAGGCTGGCACGTTAAGGATTCCATGCGACTCTCGATTCTGAACAGTGGACCCCATCGACGCCTCGTTCCATGCAAGGACGTTGGGCCAAAGAGGCGCGGGTGCTTTGGCAGACCAGCTTGCAAGACCTTTCTCTTGCAGCTTCCCGCATCTTGATTAAGAGTAGCTGCCCTGCTGCGAAGCCTTCGGATGCGGCTGCGTTGCCGTGGACATCCAACTGCATCTGATGCATCTTCATCTCATGCAGGAGCATGATGCTGATGAGCAGGAGGTGCAGTTTGGCCTTGCTTGTTAGTGTCACCTAGAACAGTTTCAGTTCAGGTTCACATTCCTCTATCAGTACAGTAATTTTCAGGAGAGTGCATAGGGCATAGGCGTCGCCTAGATGCCTTGGTTGTTGTCACCCCAAGTTGAAGAGACCGTTGCTCGCCGATGCAACAGACGCGAAACTGGACAAGGGAATATGAACACAAGCCGCCTGGCGATGTTTCCAAGAGGATGCCACGACCTGCTCAGTGTGGGCTGTGGGAGGGACGCGGAAAAAGCAAGGAAAATCGTCTTTGCATGCATCCGTAACACGAAACATAGTAGGTCTTAGGTGTTGGGCAAGACGAATAAATGTACTGCTAAAAGCTACATTTGACACATTTCATGAGTGTGGCTTTGGGTTGATCATGCTTGTCTTCTATCCTTTTGTCTCTCGCATAACATGTCAGCTGCCTGTTGGACGCATCACAGACCTGGAGAAGTAGCGCTGACTGCTGGTTTCCAGGTTAATCGTGCTTGCTGCAAGAATGCTGCAAGTCAGAGGTGCCTACTGCTCGCCACAGACGACCGCAGCGACGCTTGCTAAGCAGAGCATAGCAGAGCTGCGGAGGGCTCCTAGGATGTTCAGGTGTGGAATGCAGGCGTGCAATGTGTGCATATTCATGTTCAGCTTGTCTAGTGGTGCGGAGCCGATATGATCATGAAAGGATCTTGTCTGGACGAATCTCGGGTTACATGTAGCAGTCTCCCTGGCAGTCAATGGCACACTCAACGGCTGCGAAGGTTGCACTGATGGAAGAAGTGCCGAAAAAATGTCAAGGTGGATTTCATGGGTAGCCTGACAGCGAAGTATGACTTTCCTGCCGTTTTGCACCAGCCATGACTTCGTGCTAGCACCATTTCAAGGGGTAGACAACAATCGGACTTAGCCACAGTTGTTGCCACAGGTTCTAGCTGCTGGATATCGTGAATTGGGGATCCAGCGGTGTGGTCAGAGCCTCGGTTGGTTTAACAATTTGGATGGTCAGCATAGACATGCCTGTTTCCACACGTGCTTCCCAGATGGTTGGCTGGAAGTGGAAGCAATCCGCAAAGTGATGCCCGAGCACCTGGGTCAGTTTGACACGGGTGAGAATCTTGGCGGCAGGACAGGATCAAGAGGTGGAGCATGAAAATTGGTGGTGAGCTTTGCTATGAAGGAGGGCTGCCGTAGGCTACTTTGGGAAGCTGGAGGTTAGAGTCCTACCTGGGCGACATGGATCGCGAGGGACGCTTTGAGCTAGACGATGGTTGGCTCACAAAGGTGCCCCATGCTGCTTGTCATCGACAGGTGTTCTTTGCGCCAGGTGGGAGCATCGAGGTGCGTCCAAAACTTTCCGACTGAGGACCGCAGGCAGATTCGCAGAGCGCCCTCCAAGCTGCCACGCGTCAAGGAAGGGAGTTTCCTACATCCTCAAAGCCTGAGCCTGTGCGCCCAATGCTTGGCTGCAGGATGAAGAGAGGTGGGAACATGCCAGTCCATGGTCCGCCCAAGCTTCGGAGCCCCAAGCTGCAAGCCACACCCAACGACCTCTTGGCAGGCCTGTGCAGATCAAAACATGCAAGAGCTGCACATTTTCCCTTTTCAATTTTGCTTCCAGAAAGTTTTTTCAAATCCTCACCTCGACCTGCCTGAGATTCTACAAGCACGGGCAGCTCGTGGAGACCATGCGAGTTGGATCTCAGTCTTTCCAATTTGTAAGGGACAACCCCTGGACACGTGAGTTTCTCCGGGCTAAGGCTGTGAAGATGGAGGAGCCTGATTATAGTTCTGACTGAGCGAAGGGGGTCTGGCGCAAAACTGCGTGGATGATGTGTTCAACTACGCGCTCCAGCTAAATGCTAGGACATGTATAGAGAACGTACTACTTGCTCAGTGTTTAAATGCTTTGGGCCACCAGGGCCTGCTTTTAATTAGGGCTGATGTGCTCAGCTGATGCAGCGCCCTGTGTCTGCCTTCAGTTTCCTTTCACAGCTTCACAGTTGTGCCAGCAATTTTTTGGTTGGCATGTGGCTCACATGCTATGGCCTTTGCGTCCTGTTGTTAGTAACTGTTCAGTAACTTGCTTGCGGGTGTGGCCGGACATGTAGAATCTATGAAGTGAAGGTTTGGGCCACAACTTTCTGTGAATGTGCAGTCGATTACTGAGCAAGACATAGCTTCCTAGCAAGGCCAAGGTGGCCTGGACCTGACGCTGCAAAGACAAAAGTGCACCTGACGTGGACACAGCTGCAGCAGCAAGCCCTGAGAGCACGTATTCCTGGCAGCATCGCAAGCTCAACTAAGCCCACATTGAAAAGGCTGAGTCAACATTCGACAGGCTTGGCCCCAACATGCTTGTCGTCCTTCTCGCTTGATCTGCAGGATCTTCCCAAGCTGCATTTCCAGGGCTATGGTCACGTCTCTTCGATGCAATTGAAAGTTCCTGTGATGTCCTGACACTGAAGGGCCGTCATGAATTGTGATCGGTCCGGCACACGCAGCCCAGTTCGGAGCTTGTGCGGATTTGATGCCACCGAGGCCTGCTTTTCGCTGCGGTTCTCGCCTGATGACCTGCAGCTGGCTGGAGGCCTGAAGTTTAGAGAGCACGTGCTAGGGCTCCCGGCATATTGGAGCATTGCTTCCACCCTCCAGCCTCCTTGAGGCAACTAATCTGCGTAACACATATGGCCAATTCAAGTGGTTAGCTTTTGCAATCATAAGTTTGTTGTTCCGAGCCAGCGCAGCATTGGCATGTCCTGCCTTTCCAGCCTATCTGGATGGTGGCCTACGCGTCTTTGACGTCGCCCGCCGCTTGGCAAGGAATTTGCGCAGCCGTCAATCTGGGATAGCTTCCATTATGACCTGATCTGCTCAGTGCGGGACGTTCGAGGGTGGAATGGCCCTGCATAACTTCTCAAGACATCTCAAGACATCTCAAGACTTCCAATTGGCCTTATTCCAGCTTTATTCTGCCTCATTTAAGTGGTTGGGGAAGTAGACCTCCATGCCAGCAGTTGAGGCACAGGTGGGGTGCAACATCCAAGAAGCACTTAGAGGAGAGGGAAGCTGAAGTTATAGTTCAGGAAGGGGTCATGGTCTGTGTTCTTTATGTGGTGGAGTGGCTTTCTGGAATATGGTGAAAGTCGCTAGAGAAGTCAATGGAGCTCTGGGACGCCTCGTACTGCCAGTGGCCCAAAGGCGCATTGGAAGGAGGAGATTTTGGTCGTCTTGACGCTCACATTCTCTAAGCATTCAAGGGCACGGCTTCTAGTTTGCACCGCTCTCCAAGCCCCCGCTGGCAGCCGAGGAGCACAGCACCTTCACACGCTGAATCTGTCTCCTCGCAATCTCACAAGGCATAGCTCCTGTGTTGAAGAGTTGCTCCACCCACTGGTGACTAATTAACTCCAGAGATGCACACTTCCATGTTCAAACCATTGTGACAATTCAATGCAACACCTGTGAAACACAGGGATGAGGAGAAGGATGACATGGAGGCAGCCGCAGAAAAAGCCGCGCTGGAGCGTGGCAAGCGCCTCTCCAAACGAGGCTTTTTTTTTCATCAGGGCTTCGCTGTAGTCATCTCCCTCTTGCATTCAGGCACCAAGTCTCAGGCGGACTCTAGGAGGAGCCCCTAGCTTCAAACGCATAGAGGGTTGCCAGCAGCGTGGTAAGTGTGCTTCACTCCCCTGTTGCCAGTTTGTCGGGCCAGGCACTGCAATGCTGAACCTGCGATGGTTACCAGCAGGCGCGTGACGTGTTCCATAGTTGGCAGTTGCAGGCCGTTGTAGTAGGGCACAGGATCAATGCAAACAGTAGGCCGCTGGTATATGTCCCGGAGAAAGTGGTGCCTTCTCTTTTTGCAGAAGATTAATCCTCAGGTATGTTTAACCTCCCTCGGCTGAAGGCATGCTTTGAGATATAGGGTGCTGTCAGGCCGCACAGCGAACATCATCGCAAGCGTGGATACAGCTGGCCCCTGGCTTGGCTTGGCGGGTGCCAATCTGGACTGACAGAATAGCTCAAGGATGCTACACCCAACATCAGATTAAGGGAACAGTGGCGCATTGGATGCAGACGCCAACAAAATGCAGTGCTTGAAGGACAACGTTCTTATTCTCGAGCCTGGCTCTTGCCAAGGGCTCTTTGGCAAATCCTGCCAACGCGACGCATGTTGCAGAGAACGAGCTAGGCTTCAAGCAATGCACTCACAGAACTTCCAAGCTCACGCTCGCGATAAGTTGAGGCACAATCGGCTTCTGGGAGGTGACGCGTGGTGGAGGTGTGAAGATATTGGCAGAGATGCTGCGTGGCAGCATTTATCTTTGGCATCAGTTCTTACAGGGGTTCCTGATAGCTTCTGCAGGGTCTCAGGGACGACAGGATCTTCAAGGGCAGTTCGTTTGGGCTTGCCTCCGGTCCGCTTGTACGCGGAAATAGCCTGTATGCCAACTGCCAAAAGCTGCATTTCAATTGAGTTTCAGATACTTCTGTCCTTGTCCTTCAATCGCTGCCGTGGTGCCACGAGCAATCGGACAGTCAGGATTCAGATGCGGACCTTAGCTCTCATACTTGATTTTGCACGTTTGTCATACTCGGTTTCCATAAGGTGAAGGCACAGTACAGGCGGCTTCTGCGCCCACTGTGGGGTTCTGTGGACCCAGTCGGCATGGGAAATGACCTCGCAGTTTTCTTGTTCGTTTGCCCTCTCAGTCGCTACCTTCATCCCCCCACTTCTTTGGTTCAGGATGTGGGGCTCCTGTGCTATGCTATGCTGCGATCACGCCACTGAAAAACATGTCCATGCAGGAATGTGTAATGATGGAGGATGCTATCAAGGCTTTTCATGAAATGGACGAGGTAAGTAGAGGAACGGGACCTGGAGAGCTGTGGGCTGAATTGGGTTCTTTGGACAGCTATTGCCTCAGCTGTGAAGCAAGGGCAGATCAAGCGCTGTCTGGCTCCAGCACTTACTTTGACAGACCACGCTGAAAAAGCAGTGCGTCCCCATCCTGTTCATTCCAGCCTCCAGGCCTTCATGGTGCAATTGGACATCCAGATCCCTCTGTGGACTGATAGTGATCGATGCTTTCCCAGCATCGGAGCGCTCCTCAAACCGTTGCCCTTTCGCGGCTCTAATCATCGAGCTCCCTGACCCAGAATTCCACTCCCTGTATCTTTAGGAGGGCTGACCAGCTCTTAAGGCAGACCTGTTCAATGTTTGACCTTGGATTGGATCGGGCGGGCTGTCCTTCTTGATCTGCACCTCCACAGGTGCAGTAGCTGTCTGCGGCTCTGGTGCCCATATTGACCATACTGAGCAATAAACGAGTACACTTGGAAGGCTTGAGTGTTGTATTTTCCGAAACACATGCGTGGTCCCATGCGTGGTCCATGCGTGGGCCTGTGCTGCGCTCTGGCCTGGCTTTGGAAGCGTGGATTTTGTTCCCCGAGGCCTGGTGAAGCTGAGCTGGATGCGCTCTCCTTCAGCGAGGCGTGAGCCCACAAAAGGATCGCTACTATGCCACCAGTATTGATTGTTTTTCTGCCTTTGCGCATTTTTGTTGCTTGGCTCGAATGTCATCCATCACCTTGCAGGGTGGAGATAAGCTCTTGGTGGGCGGCCAGGCGCCAGTCTTGATAGGCTGTGTGTTACACGTCTTGCCTTCGGATCTTAAAGATGACTTCAATGATTGTTGTCCAGCCCAAATCGTCTACTTCAGTGGTCGCTTGCTGGGACATTAGGTATATGATCTGGCTTGCGGAGCTTAGTTGGCCAGTTGGGTGAATGAGGGTGGCTGCCTTCTTCCTACCTTTGCAATGATGGAGGCTGCAAGAGACTTGTGACTGCAGCTGTCAGGAGAGGGTCGTCAAAGTCTACGACGTGGAGCAGCCGGGCACCTACAAGAAAGCTGGAAAGTTGAAGGGCAACTGTTTGTCCCACGGACGCCGCTGTCTCAGCCCCGGGTGCTGAGCAATTGAGCTCTTCCCTTCCAAGGTTGAAGTCCAGCAAAGGTCGCGACATGAAGGTGCGAGAAGCATTGGGCTGTGAAGCTTTCTCCAATTTCCTGAAACTGAGCTGTCTGGATTGGGCAGCAAACTTAAGGCAACTCGTTTCCACATGCCACGAGCCTCGAAGTCTGGCCCTTGAGTTACTGGAGCCCCGTTCAGGAAGAGCTCTGCCTGGGTTCAAAGGATGCCACGGTAGGTGCCGGCACAGGGAGCTGTTGCTTTGAAGTTGAGCTCTAGGAATGTGAGAAATCATACTGCCTGAGAGCCGTGGTGCATGATCAATCTGTTGGATACAGAGTGAACAAGTGACCACACAAGGTAAGAAAGAGCCTCCAAGCTGAAGATCTGTGGGCTTTCCTCGGCAAGCTCTCGTAGGGCATGCCTTGTAGGTGAGAAGCCCTGTCGTCACAGCCTGAAGATCATGAGCATCTCGGCAGGAAGTGGAGCAGAGTGCAGCGCTTGACTACACGTGACTAAGGGGAAGTCCACAGAGGAAAGATGCTTTTCAAATGTCATATTTCCTAGCGTGCGGTCTTCTGGCAAGCCTTTGCGCTATGTGACCCACAATTGCTCTCCCAAGTCTTTCTCAAAAGCTCATCCGAGGCATCCGATCGGTGCCTGAGCACCAGCACTTGTTTTTGTCTGGCGGGATGGACAGGAGATGCAAGTTTGATGCTAAAGGGCGGAAAGTCTATGAGCTGCGAAGCCAGAAGACACTGTGAAGGAGCGTACTTCTTTGGGACCTTCGAACTCCAAAGACCCCTTCGGCTTGGATCTCTGGTGTGGAGCTCTGTGACTCGGCCGGAGACAAGATGTGGCCAGAGCAGCTTTATTGGGCAGCAATGCAAATGAGGACATGTGAAGCTCTGCTCCAAGGTGGCGACTCCTTGGACATGTCGCGCGACGGCAACACCCTCCTCGCAGGTGCCATGAGCAAACAGTCCATGAGTTCATGATGATCTGGTCGCGCAGAGAGCTACTGAGCTACTCAGGCAGCCACCGCAGCTTGAACCCGCTTCAGCTCTTCGACCTGCGCCTGCTCAAGCAAGCGGACGAGTCTGAGAAGAAGGTTCAACTGAGCCATTACACTCTTTCCAAGTGCAGGTCCTGCTAGCAGCTAGCAGAAGGGCTGCGCAGCTGCTTACTCCGAGTGCAGGCTGGATTGACAATGACTGCGGTGCAAACCTATCAGTGGTCCGCGCCACTGACGGGAGGTCATGATAGCGCAAGGCATTACTTACTGGTAGGCTTGGCAAAGATGTCGAGAAACACTTGTCTTCGGGTTCATGTGTTGCAGTTTTCTTATGTTTGGGGATATGTTTTTGAGTTGTTTGTTTCTGTGGCTTGCTGTTGCCTGCTGTTGCTGACAGTTCCTTACTTTTTTGAACCTGGCTTGTTTTCTGCGTCTTGCTCTGCCTTTCGCTTCTTCCTTGCCTGCGCTTCCCGCCAATGGCACTTTTTCTTGCTTCCAGCCTGTTGCTTTCTTTCCTTTTCTTTCTGTGCTTATTTTCTGCTTACGGCTTTCTGGTTTCACTTTCTGCTTATTGCTTTAAGGTATCTTTTCATGTTTCTTGCTGTTGCTTCCTGCTGGTCGCTTTCTACTTGTTGCTTTTTGCTTCCGGCTTGTTGGTTTCTGCTTGTTGCTTTCTGCTTCTTGCTCTCTGTTTCTTGCATTCTCTGTTACGTAGATTCACAGAGACTTGAAACACGGAAGCAAAACCAATAGATTGGTTTCTGACTTCCGCCAGTTTGCAGCAAGCGATGCCCCACAGAATCCGAAAGAGATACCTGAAGGATGTCCTAAACCCTCCTCCCAGTAGACTTCCACGACTGCGCTCAATGCCCTTGCTGAGCCTTCTAGGCGCTCCCACGAAGCTTTGAGGCAGAGCCAGCCATGGGGGCCAAAGGTTTTAAAGTTTGGCTGGGTTCCCCTGGTCCTTGATCCTGTTGTTCTCTGATCCCTTGGTCCTCCGGTTTCCCAGTGATTGTGGTCCTCTGGACCATTGAGAAGGAGAACCAACCCTTCTTGTGCAAACTTGCCTGGCAAAGTATTGTCGCATCGCCTTGTTTGCAACAACTCTAAACTCTGAGTTCTTATCACCATGTTTGCAACAGTGGCCAGCTCTCTTTTTTTGACAAAATATTCGTCCGAGCAGCATGACAACTGATCATCGTGTTTGAAACCCCCTGCTGTTGTGAAAGCTGTGCAAGGTTACCTCAGAAGATTATGATGCCATCTGACCATCATTTATTACGGTAATGTTTGCTTGTCAGAGTATTTTTCAAGAAGTATCTCCAAGTGGCATGTCATCCGATCATCATGCTGGCAGATATGGCAGATGGGGACACTGCGACCCGCAAGTTTGTAAAAGGCCCTACGGTGAAGGCCGTGGTAAACTATGTTCTTGTTAGCACGTTTGCAAACAATTGCTTGTACCATAATTTTTCAATACGCGAAGTGCAGAGCTGTCGTTGCTTTGATGCTGTCGTTTGGCTTGACATCACACGCTCCTCTGGCTCTTCACGTTTCGACTGGAAATGATGCTTCCGCGTACGCCAATGCCGCATGTCTGCTCTTAAGCTACACTCCGTGCGGAATCTTGTTGTGTTTTGGCTCGACATGCCCTTATGGGGGCTTTCCCATCTCGCATTGCGCTCAAACTCGCGCTCTCAGGTAGATCTAGCTCAAACTTGCAGTTGAGTTCAAATCGTGCTCGGGCGTTGAGCTTCCTCGCATTTGGGTGTGAAATTGTGCTTTCGCGTCGAGGATCCTAACATTTTGGGGCTTGAGATCCAGCTCTCTTGTGGAGCGTCCTTGCATGTCAGCATGAAATTGCGCTCTTACACCGATCGTCCTGGCAGTCTGGCTTGAAACTGAAGCGTCCTCCCATTTGGGCTTCAAATTTTGCGCTGGCATGGAGTTTTTCAATCGGTCCCGTGCTCTCACGTGGAGCATCATCACGTTTTGGGATGCTCTGACTGAGAGTAGACACAGAACACACCGTCCCGAAAAAGGAACTATCCTAAATCAAATCTGCGCCCATTGTATTCGAGCCTGCTGATCCGTAAGGTCGGGGGAAGACACAGACAAGGCTTGCGGAAGCTGTCGCTGTTATTGCCCAGACAGTGACGAAATGGCGCTGTGGCAGGCTGCCCAACCTTCCTGCATGGTCTTCCAAGCTGGGCTTGGAGCCCAGCAGTCGGCAATGGGTTTTGGTCAAAACGAAGTCTCAAACAAGCTGGTGCTGGCCCCAAAGCAACGTGAAGCCTCGCATACCGAAATGAAGACCGAGATATACAGTCTCTCACGCATGAGGTGGGACAGCTTTGATAACACCACCATTGCCGCTGCTGGCGAGAAGGAAAATCAGGCCATGAAGGGCCAAGGGTCATGCATGTTTTCAGGCGTTCAGTTCCAACAAGTATTCGTGTTCGATTCGATGCTCGAGCTTTCGAGCAAACTGGAGGCACGGATCTTTGAGCGGCCGAAGAGTGGGGGACCCCTGCGGCTCCTTGGCCAGTTAAATAATAGTCTACACTCCCCGTATGCCCCTTAATAACCAATATAGTTGTCGTTTTTCTCATCCCCATCTAAGGAGCTTAGACTATAGCTCAGTGAAATTCCAGGCTTGCCCAAGCGAAGTGAATTCTGTTGGCAGGCTTCTCAGTTCGCTCGAGGGCTACAGCCGTGCCTTCTACTCAGCCTCAGTCAGCTCGGATGGAAGGCCTGAGTCGAAGCGCCTGCCTTGAGTACTCTGACTCTAGTTCGTAGCTTGCGGAAATGTGGAGGACGGCAGCATTTGGCAGCTCCGATGGCTCAGTGCGGGCCCTGCACTTCGCACAATAGCTGAACAGCTGCATGCGCAACAACTCGATGTCTAAGCCAGTGGTGCTGCGCATGCCAGACAGCACGGCAAGTTACGCCCACGCCAAACCGGGGAAGCTTACCTTAGCTGACTCAGATCATCATCTCCAACGTGCGCATCATGTGAGTTGAGGAAGGCGACGTCCTAATTTCGGTATCAGTGCAGGCGCGCTTCAAGCAGAAAGGTAGCTCTGTTCAAATCTAATGCTATCCCTCAGCAGCATGAAGTGACGGGACGGCAGTAGGCACCAGTCAGCAGAGCTTTGAAACTAGGCCGAGAGGCCACTTTGCATTGAAGCAGGAATGTGTTGTTGGGACTTACCGAAGCGAGTCCAAAGATGATTCTAGCCGAGATGTCTCACTTGCAGGCAGCAGCGTGAATTCTGTTGGCTACATGTTACTTGGAACTACTCCTGCTAAATCGCGCTTTGTGCGCTGAAGGCCTACAGCTCCAGAACGCATTGCAATTGCATCGCTGGCTGCCTGATTTGCGTTTCCCCCGCATGCTGACCTGTTTGCGCAGCGCCGAATCCAGGTTGCCCCATGCCACGTTTCCGCCTTCTAAGCGCAATAGCGCTGCAGCAGATGGTCTCAGGATATTTGCTCTGTATGTGCCCAAAGCGGCAGCAGAAGCTTGACTCTCCACAAGCTGAGAGTTCTCCAAGCCCCCTTTCTGTTTCATCCAGAAAATTCAGACAGGGTTTGGCTTTGGTCAACTTATAGGAGAGATGCAGCCGCTGGTCTGCTAGTTGCGTTGTGCCGCTTGCTGCTAGTGCCCTGTGGTGCGGCTTACATTTTCAGGCAAACAGAACCTCACAGCGCGTCTCGCGTCCCAAACACCTGGCAGGAGCGCAAGGAGAAGCACAAGGACAAGAAAGAAAAAGAAAGGAAAGACAAGGCGGCAGCTGCCCATGAAACGCTTTTCGAAGTACCTGACCGTCACAAGCATTTCGCAACAAATTGCAGCCGATGCATGATGATGCAGGAGGTCTTGGAGGCACCGGAAGTCATACCTAGAGTCAGCGCCCTGACGAAGGATGCCGGTTTGGAATGGATTTGTGCTCCATGGAAAGCTGAGGTTGAAGGAAAAGCTTCTAGTGCGCCCGAGGAGGCTGCAAAGCAGCCTGGCAAGGCACCAGATGCGCCAGCTGCGACAGCTTCCCCTGCAGAACCTGTCGCGACAGCTGCTGCAGCGGCAGCAGGCTCAGAAGGCTGTTGATCATGTGTGAGGGTTGGCTTGGCAACATGAATCATGGCAGAAGCCATGTTAGGTGCCGCAGCCAGTCCCGCAGCAAGTGTCTTCATCCGAGCTCGGCTTCTCCGCATCCGTGGATGGTTCCAGGACTGAAAGCAAGCCCAAGGAGGCGTGGCAATGTGAGACCCTGAGCTGGCCAAGGTTTCTATGGCTTCATGCGGGAGAGAGAGGCTATTCGATTGCGACGAGACTCTTGGCCATGGCCAGCTTTAATGTTGCGCACAGCTGATGGTCATTAAGATTGCCTACTTCCTGCATTTACCGGTCTTCCTTTCCAAGACATGAGACAGAGAAGCTCGATTCCTGAAGCTTGGGCCTTCTGGCTTTCAAGGAGCATGGTCAGCCATATCCGTGGACTGATGATGAAGTGTTGAGACATCTCCGTCTGAGGCGAGAGATGCCTAGTAGCGCCCTTTGCTCAAAGATTAAGCTTGAACCTTTCGCCCCAGCACAGTGTGCAGGAATGTCAAGAAAGCGTCTCGGATGACTTGAGATGCATGAAGTTGAGCCGCAACGTTGCTTGACCATTCGCTTTGATAATCCTTCTGAGCCAAGGAGCATGATCGCACGAGCATTCTAATCCGTCAGCTTTTGCTGCCCTTGGATGACAGACGCTCATCTCAGTTCAGAGACTCTGAGAGCACCCTCCCGCATGATTAGTCAACTACTTCGCCTTTGGACTGGGTGAAGCCGTTCACCATCTAAAGTGTTCCTGTGCAGAATGGCGCTCGAGTACTACCACACAGCAGAAGCGCGCAATTGCTCGTGAATACGTGCTCAGCATTGGTCTCTGGAGGCAACTTCGCAAAAGGGATCATGGGTCATGAATCAGAAGTGCTGCTGCTCATAGAAGCTTCCAAGGCAGGTTTCACTGTCCTAGCCAGCCCCTCAAAGCTTCCAGGCGATTCGGCTCCACGCACTTCATGGCTCGTGCCGGCCTGGTCTCTGAAAACGCGACGCCGGAGGATCTCAGTCAAAAGGCACAGCTGGGTGGTTCTTTTTGGAGAGCATGGGTGGAGATTCGTGCGGACCTGGACAGGCTTCCTCTGTGGCGCTGGATCTGTGGAAGCTTGGAGTTCACAGCTGCCCCTTGGTGGAGATAAAAAAGCCCTTCCGCACATTATGCCCTTTCCCTTCACGTGCGGGGTCTTGGAGCCGTACTGGCAGTCCCACCGAAAATGTGCAGGCATGGCGGGGACCCCACTTAGGTTGCTAAACCTATCCACCCCGGCTGAGCAACATCTGCAAGTGCTCCAGGCAGCGATGCATATGGTCCTGCAAGCCGTGCTCATGCCACGGAGCTGTATGCTTGGCTTGGAGAAGAGGCGCCAAAACATGACGACATCTCTGGGATTTGACAATCTAGCTTGGTTGACTGGAACTGTGGGAGTGAACCTGTACAAAGACTTACATCGAATGGCGCAAGAGTGTGACAAGGCCAGCAAACATCTCTCTGTGGCTATGAAGCTTCGCCCGCGGCACGCGCAACAGAGTCTTTTCGCACTTGAGGGATCATGAACATGCCGTGCTGGCAATGAGTGTCCCCAACGGTTGCGTGCTAGAAGATAAGCCCTGCCAGATTCTTGCAGGTCCAGAGTCGCTTAGTTTACTCAGAAATGATCAGGAATCCGCGTTTTTTGCTACATATCAGCAACTTGAAGCCCCCTGGCTTTGATCTCAAGATCTGCCTGACCGCTCACGCAGACATGTCCAGCCAAGGATGATGAAGCTGCTTGGCTGAATTGCTTTGCCAGAATTTGCCAAGATGCTTGCTGGAGGAAAGTCGCAGATTGCAATGCATACCAGCAGTTGCTTCTCTTCAATAACAGCATGAGCTGCCACCTTGCCAAGACTCTTACAGTGTTGGGATTTCGGGGAGGGCGTTCTGATGCTGATGCTGCTGCGGACTGCACTTGTGCTGAGTCTCAGGGGTCAGATTGGCCTTCCATGGCTACAGCAGGGCAAGTTACTGTCAAATCCTACTCTCAGCCCAGGTCCTTGGTGAAAGACAAGGGGCTTGGAGTTGTTGCTTGACTTTCCGAACAGATGCGGCACGACAACCACAGCAGCCGAAAGAGTATGTCTCTCTGCTGAGGTTAACTGCAGCCTGCTACAGGTGCTCAACAAGGATGGCATGCCTTTTCGAGCCTCAGCAGATTGTTGTATTCAGGGTTTTTTGCCGTCACTTTTCGGGTGGCGGATGCGGTAGTCGTTTAGGTCTGTACGTGTCAGTCCTAGCCCTCTAAGCCTCAGCCAATGCGTTGCGCGCAAAGCTTAGACGTAAGACCTGAAAAGGCAAAGCCAGCTTTTATCAATTGAGGCAGTCTCTGCGAGATGGCAGGCGCTGTGGCCGATCTTCTGGTCCACCAAGGCATGGCCCCGGGCCTTCGCCTCCTGCTGCACTCTGTTAAGAAACCCTCTAAACCCACCTGGACGGTGTAACAGTGCAAAGCATACTCGGACAAAACTCCTGCCTGTATCAGGGCCGGCAAGCTTCCAGCAAGTTGTGCAGCTGGTGGGTGCTGCTGTGGGCCACGGGGCCTGGCACCCTGAGATTTGCAGCCTCTCAGATCCAGATGCCGAAGTGAAATCGACCTCTGTGAGAATTGCATTGCAGTTTCACTGCTTGCCGGGCTGTCGGGCTTGGTTCAGTCTGTGACTTAGGTCAGCAATGGGGTCTATGCGGCTGAGATTGTTCGAGACCTCATGCACCTTGACGTAAATCCAAAGAGTGGAGGAAGACCCAGGAATGACCGCTGCAAGTTGCTTCACTGTTTGAAGCTGGCACTTCTCTACCACGTTGAGAGGCGTTTTGCTTTCGAATGCAAGCAAGGTCAACCCCCATTATGAGAGGCTGCCCGCATGCTGAATCTTGGCAAGCGATCCCAGAATTGTAGCGAAATAATTTCCATGTTCAAGGCGACAAGGTGACGAGACAGACTCATAGGCGATTGTGGGACGTGCGGAAGGCAAGAGGTCACGCAATCACAGGAAAAGAGATGCCCGGGCCCTCCTGTAACCTTTCAACTGACCCATTTGCCGAGGACGACTGGGCACCTCTGGACCGGCCAACACGCTGCTGCCTTGATCGAATTGCCCAACGAACATCTCGCAACGGGCCGAAGGAGGCGCGACCCTCTGGCTTGGGCCGAGATTCACGAGGTTCTCTGTGAGTTTCAATACTGAAGGCAGTTGCCACTGAACAGCTCTTCAAGGCCTTGCTTCCAAGCCACCGTTTGTGTTCAAAGTGCGATTCTCTATTCCAACTTCATGTGAAGGAATTGCGGGATATCTATAGCCGCCGCCGCGGGCATTGGCCAGGATGCAACTTGTCGATGTCTTGAGGTTTTTTCAGGCAGCCTGCATTGAAGCCGGCAGGCTGTAGATCTCAAACCTGCAAGCAGTGTGCAGGCTCCGGTTGAGTGTTACATCCCCTTGGCTTCTGACCTCTTGCCAAGGCATCGAAGGTGAGCCCAGCGTAGACTTGCGACTGGCGGATTTGCGTGCGCAGCTCGCAGAGTTCGAGCGCTACTTGCGGCCACTTGCTCAGAAAATTGATATTGCAGGACAGCAAAGTGTAGCTTAAGACTGCACTGAACTTGCTGTACAACACCTGGTTCACGGGATCCATTCACCCAATCGTCACTCTGAGCGTTTGGCAGGGCAAAAGACGGGCGCCCATCTCGCATGCCCTTCGTGATGCGAGGCTGTTTTCTGATATAAATCTTGACGTGGCAGCCGATCACGGTCAAGCCTCTAACTGAGGGTAGCGTCGTCTGCGTTGAATTTGATGCCTTCCATGGATAGATAAGATCTTAGGGACTGGCTCAGATGCGCGCAGCCAGGGTAAGCTGAACGGCTTCCGGACAAATGTGAGCGTGATGAAGAAGGCCTCATGCTGACGACTGCATATGTATCAACTTTCAATTTCTTCGTGTCTGCCTCAAGCATATCTCCCATGCGGTCAGCTCTTCGAGTTAGCATTGTTGTCCGAATTTCCTCTAGCAATAATTTTGTGAATGACGTGTGCGCCCAGGATAAACTGTTCACACTAAAGCAGTTTATGTGACCTTGCCAAGCCTTTCTGTCGCTGATCTGCAGCAACGGCCATTCGTTGCAAGTGCGTACAGCTTGGCATGCAGAACAAATCGAGCACAGGCACAGACCTCTCTTACTGTTGCATTGCTGCATTGCACAGGGTATGAAGTTAGTTAATGCCAACAAGGCACTTCATGTAGGGTGAGATTGCATGGAAGAGGGAGTAAAGCTTGCATGCTGCCGGACCGCAACACCTTGAACTCACAGTGCAGAACGCAACTTTTGCAGTAAAGGACTTGAATAGAATGACAGATGCTGCTCCTTCTTGCTTTGGCAGAGCTGTTGGCAGGGCGGAACCGTGAAAGATCCGGGGCGAAGGTAACACATCTTGCTCTTCGTTCAATCCTTCTGCGTGCAGCTCTAAGAATGTAGCTGGGCAACCCTGTGTTTGATGTGTCGTTAAGAGAGAGTTTGCAAGTAGAAGATGGCTGTTTTGCCTTGTTGCTGAGGTGTTCGTCAGCGAGAAGAAGTTGCAGAACCTGTGCTCAGAGTGCCGCAGAGACTGCATTGCATTGGCACTTGCTTGGTGGAGTCTGCAGCGAACCTTTCCGTTGCTTGGAGTCAGCTGTTACGGCTTAGTGACTTTCAGTTCTTGATTGGACGTGCCATCGAGAAACGAGCGAGCCGCTCTGCCTGAAAGGCTTCTCTCAATAGGCGCACGATCTACTTTGTGCGTCAGAAACATACCGCTGTCCTCGCTGACTGTGTCACACCGTGGAGCCACGAGGATTAGGCTAAGAGTTGAGTAGAAGTTATCTGCTAGCATAACTACGATGAAGACTGCATCAACTCTGCTGGCAGCAAACTTAACAACATTTAACAAAAAACCTGCCTTGAGCCACTTCTTTTGTCAACCGACGCTACTCGTAAAGTCAAAGAATTGTTGAAAGCATGTCTCGGTGGTTGTTTCGCTCCTCAGCAGGTAACAGAGCCTGATGGTGACAGGATGTGTTTTAGCCTTCGATGAAGACAGAGGTGATACCAGCGCAATAGCTGCGTGCTGTGACAGACTCAGAGAAACACAGTGATGCTGCCACCGGTGGCAAGGATAGAGCTCCCAATCAAGCACACATAGTTCAGACCACCTGCGTGGTCTTGGAGCTGAAGCAACGCCCCAACTACCTAGTATGGGAACCTGCTGCCCTCTCATGTTTCTTGTAGCATTGCTTTTCACTGGAGCTGATGGCGAACTCATTGAACTTTGGATGCCTGGACCGCCGCACGTAACTTTCCAAAAAACAATTCTGCTGGACATGGCAAAAGAGAATGCAAATCTGCCAGAATGACAAGAGTAAGCAAGAAGATTCTGAATGAAGAATGAAGGTGACTGAAGGACACAGTTTCCAGATACAAAGCTGCCCGGCTGTTTTTGGATTGAGTGCATATTGCTTTCAGTTGTCCGCATATATCGGCTCAGCGGTGTGTGATACCATGTACGTAGTTCAACATGTTTCAACGAGCCTTTCTGCCATTGAAATACATGAGCTCTTGCAATATTGCTTAATGTTGCTACGAATACCATTGAACATGCTAGTGCTAACATGGCTGGAACCCGCAGTTGTCAATTGACCATTTGAAGCCTAAAGTTGTGGGGACATCGTAGGGTTTTCCAGGGATTTTGTTTGTTTAGAGTTTCCTGCCTCAGCTCTTTTTGGCTGGCGGCTTGCACGTAGTGCGCTTCTCATCAATTTTTGCTCCTGCACAAGTCTTCCGTGCACTTGGCTGAACCACACATCCACGGCACCTTCTCCGAAGATGCTGGAAAAACTCCAGTCACGGCTGCAACCAAAGTTTTTGGCAGCCTGCCGTTATTGGCCTTTTTTGCATGATGAACACACAAAAGCTCAACAGTTGAAGAGTCCGCAAGACAACAAATCGATTCAAAAACCATGGTGGCTTGGATGTAATGATCTACTCCCCACCCCCCTCCACCCCAACTGCTTGTGAAAATCGTGCCGTCATTCACGACTGCTTGCTGATGGCAAAACATGAGATCTGTGGGTAGCAAGTATCATTAAGTCTAAGAAAAAGACAAAGATTAATGTAAAGACAATACCAATGCAGATACAAACCGCTTATTCAAATTTGTTTGGGCAGTGTTCGGGGGACGGATTATGGAAGGTCATATCTATCGGTGGGCAGGGGGTGAGGCCCCTCATGTGAAATCCCGATTAGTGTGGGGGCAATTATGTGAAGTTTGGGTGCCATTCTTCAGCACCCCCGGAATGAGGTGGGGTTGCTTGTTTCTGCGAATTCGCGTTGCCAAAGAGGTAGGTAATCAGGCCAAAAGCTGCTTGTGCTTTTTAAGTACTTGTCAAGCTGCTCCGACAACATCCGTAACTGTCTGGGCTGCGTGGGGCATCCAGAAAGCGACAGCAAAGGCTTCAAGATTTCAAGCTTCAGGCCAGGTCCAAAACTAGGAATTTCTGAAGAAGAGCCTTTCCGAGCTGGCCAGACACAATCATTGACATTTAGCAGAGGATTCCAGAAAGCAAAAGCCTCTACTTTTGAAGGCTCCGGTACTTAAAGCAAAAGGTTTCTAGTGATGTCATGTTCGAGGTTGTCAGGCAATCATGTCTGCGGGGGTGGTCCAGCAGCTGGCCTGATTTGCAACAACAAGCATTTCTTGTGGCGGGGCCTGCTTGCGGCCGTCTCAGCCCATCCTATATGGAATTTAATTCAAACGGCTACTGAATCTCTTGTACTGATTTGAAAGAACAACTGAGATGCGTACGCAGCCCTCCTCCTATTCTGTATCGTCTAATATAGCTTCTGAGCCTCTTGATTCTAACAGATCTATGTTGAGCTCCGCAACCCTCCTTTTATTGATCTTAAGATTTGTTTTGGGTGTGCCCTGGGCTCCTCTGCATGGGGATTGTGTTTTGTTTCAGGGGTCCGCAGTAGTACACTAATCAGTATCCAGCATGATTGAAACAGAGAGCATGTGTTGGACGCTACGACCCACAGACCTCTAGGTCAGGCCAACTCATCCTACCACAGACAGAACGCGGTGAGACAGACAAACAAACAATGTAATAACACAGTAACTGTGGCAAGCGCCGTGCAACCTCAGCCTCAGCGAGCATGGCGGTACAGCAGCCGATGGCGTCTCCTCCGCTACTCGTCGTTGCCCATGTGATTTTTGTCAGGCTTGCTATGCAGGCTTGTCAGCATGTGCCAACCTGATGTCTGCCCGTCTAACTGTGCCCGACATACATTTGAGGCATGATCCGCATTCTCCGTGCTGCACGAATTGATTTTGCCTGACCATCGGCATGTTCAGTTTTTGCAGATGGTATTTGCTAAGCGTTTTTTCGTTGGAGGTCTGTTGACATGCCCGCGCAGTCTGGAGTCAAGTCACACTGGCAGAGTATGGGGATGGCCTCCTCATGACTTTCATTCGGATGAGGGCATTTGAGAACTCGAGAGTCGGCTGCTCCCTGTAGCGTCTGTCCAGACACGCAAATTTGGGGCTTGTACGCAGGGCAAGCTTCCAGTTTGAACTGCGCGGACGGCAAGCGTGCACGCGCCAATCTGAATAAAGTGGAGTTGCCAAGCGCCAGCTAAAGCAACGTGGAACGTCTGTTCCAGTGTTTTGGAACAGCTGAGGGCCGAACCGGGTGCTAGCAGGCGACAGCCAGCTCCACGGAGAGACTTGGCAGTTTTGCAGACTCCGCTGACCAACCGGTGGCAAGTCGCTGCCTCCAGCACACTAACTGCAAAAGTCGAGCTTCTTGCAGGTTTACACTCTGATAAACCTCCACATTCAGGGCTGAAGATCTCACATCCGCATCAATTGTTCACTTGGCCAGCAGAAGATGATTCTTCCATTTTCAGTATCCTCAACTCGTGGAACCGGCACGTTCAAACCTATTTGAGCAAGCATCTAAATGCTAGCCACTTGTAGCAGTACTGCAGATGGAAATGAGTGCAATGA
>CAJNIZ010000993.1:1956-24469 GCA_905231905.1 Symbiodinium pilosum
GGTTTGCGGTTGAAGGTTTGGGTTTAGGGCTGAAGCGATTAAGGTTTGGGGCGTGATCACATGGATTAGGATCAGGGCCCTGTTTTACAACATGCCATGCCAACCCTACTGAGTTCTTCTCATCGTGATATAAGCAGGCCATACAGCGTCACTCAGGTAATACAAAAGTTGTGGAAGAGTTCACTTATTTCTACGTACTTTCACAGCGCGATTCTGTGTCCATGGCGGGGGCTTGTGCTGGTTTAGGATGGTTTAGGTTAGGGTCCAGGCCTACAGCTTTGGGTTGATGGGAATCAACCCCACACCTTAAGTTGAGGGTTGAGGTTTAGGGATTTCGGTTCAGGGATTAGGGTTTAGGGATTAGGGTTTAGGGTTTAGGCTTAACCTCAGCTTAACCTTAATTAGACCCTACCATTTCCTAACCTGACCTGCTCCAAAGGGACCTATAAAGTCTAAGATTCGTTAGGAACCGGCGAGACAGGTTTGGCATTTGGAGGATGGTAACCGTACAAAGCTCTAAGGAAATTTCAGTTGGGTAGTTTACACTGGCCTTTTTTGTTCCCCGTCTCCCCACACAAGCCTTATGTAAGCCTTATGTAAGTGTACCTGGTAACTACTCCCCACCTGGAAATTCCGTCAACTGGCTTGCTGTTAAGGACCTTAAATTAAGTTACCATATTATGGGCACATGGTAAAGAATAGGCATCCTCATTATTTTAGCTTACTATATACTCATATTATGGTAACTTAAACCTTGAACCATAAAACCTAAACCCGAAGCCCTATGTACCCATATTATGGTAACTTCATTTGAGTTCCTTGACAGCAACCCTAAACCCTAAACCCTAAACCTTAAACCCTAAACAAGCCAGTCAAAGGACGTTTTCTGGAGCCGGTACTTTGCGGCCCTGAGACGGTCTATTCAGGAGTCACGGCTTGACAGATTAATTAACAGGGTCCAGGGTTTACTGGGTTGTTGTTAAGGAACTTAAGTTAAAGTTACCATAATTCATAGTGGGTATATATAGTAAATAGTAGGGTTTCCCCAATATAGTAGCTTAATTTAAGTTCTTTAACAGCAACCCAGTTTAAGGGCCAGGGTCCAGGGATTAGGATTCAGGATTTAGGGCCCCTAAACCCTAAACACCGGTTGGCTAAGTATCAATAGGGAGTTCGAAAGGAAAATGGTTGCTAAAAAGTAGGTTTTAGATTTTGGTGCTTTAAGCTGACAAAGAAATGGAAGATGATAATATGGAGACCGTGGTTTGGGAGGAATTTATAGGGACTGTGAGCAAGGACTACAAACATGACTTTCTGAAAACCATGAGTTTCTGTTGTCGGAGCGGCATTGCTCCCTTTTGGTAGGTTCCAGGGGTCATGTCAGCGTTGGAGTTTTAGGTTGTCTCGAATTCCGCGTTTAAGCCCTTTGTATAGTGACCATGAGGGATAATGATTATTATACTTGGCTCCTTCTATTTTCCTATTATATCGCTAGTACAGGGTGGGGGATCTAGCTATCCATTATAGCTGCTACCCTAAACCCTAAAGCCTAAACTCTGAACCCTATACCCTCAATTAGATGATATTCTACTGGCGTTCAAGGCATCATTTTTCTCACCCGAAGCCCTAAAACCTAAATCCTAAACCCCCATATAGGCCCTATATACCCCCTACGGAGTTTAGGGTTTAGGGTTTAGGGTTGGTACCCCTAAGTTTTGGGAACCCCCCATATAATTTTGGGAACCCTAATTCCCATAAACACCTCCATAATCCTAGTCTCCATTTCATTTTCCATTTTCTTTTCCATTTGATTTTCCATGATTGGGGGTAATATCCCTATATATCCCTATAGACCTCTTTAAAGAGACCTAGGGTTTCCATTTCATTTTCCATGTTCTTTTCCATTTGATTCTCCATTATAGGGGGTAATAGTAAATGGGTACCCAAATATTGGGGGGTTTCACTGTTTCACCCGGGGCTCTTTACTGGCTTCTTTTTGAGAGATGCGCAAGTTCACAAGTCATAAGGATTTAGGGTTAGGGAACTCCCCGTATAGGCTCCGCACCCCCAGTCCTGTAACCACTAAGCCATGTACCTCCCGCGAGCCGCACAGCGAAATCTTTTAGAGAAGGTTGAGTGTTCAAGGTTAAGGTGCTTTGTGGTTGAGGATGGGCACTTTCGAGTTCAGGGTCTGGGTGTAGGCTAAGTGGACCGGAGATTAGCGCCTAAGATCATCAAAAAACCTTATCGACTGCAAATTTGAACTTAGGATTCAGGGTGCCAAAAACTCGTGAAATCCGACAAGGCCCCAAGCAGGGTGGAAACATTCCTACAATGACCAGCAAGACATCCAGCCGTTCTCTGTCTTGCTCAAGCCTGAGAGCCTAGACTTGGACACCTGAAGCTTAGGGCTAGAGATTGGAGTCCTACAAGCTTAGCGCCTTGACCATACGCAGCTTGCCAGTTCTGACGCGGTTCATTGCCCTACAACATCTTTGCAAACTTATCGGCGTTCCTATGTGAGCTTGTATGATGCTTTTGAGGTTTGTTTGAGGAACCCTCTAGCATGATTATACAAGGAATCTAGGACCTTAACGTCAGCACTTCTTTTGGCCCGTGCGGCACCATCCAAAGTTCTAGTACAACTGTATGAGCTATTACATTCCCGTTCTGAAGCAGCCCTAAACCCTGAACCCTAAACCTAAACCCTAAGCCCGAAACCCTAAACTTTCAACCCTAAACCCTAGGCCCCACACCCTAAACCCTCAACGCTAAACCTAAACCCTAAGCCCCCCCACACCCTAAACCCTCAGAACACTAAACCTAAACCCTAAGCCCCAAGCCCTAAACCCGAAAAGGGGGTCATGTGTCAGCTGACAGGTCTGAGTCCCAGTCTTGTTTCCCTGAACCGTGCACCTTCAACCCTGCCCTGCTTTTCAAAGTGATAGGGTTTAGGGTTTAGAGGTTAAGGGTTCACAGGTTTAGGGTTTGGGGGTTTAGGGGCTTAGGGTTTAGAGGAGGGGCCAGGTCAGCATCATGTCGATCACACTCCATGTGAGCCTGCTGAGTGGAAGGACAGTTCCACTTGAAATTGGGCTAGATGTTGATATTGGGGTATTCAGGCGACAGGCGCAAAGGGCTTTGTCGGTGGGCAAGGGCAGACTTATCCACTCCAGCGGATCAGTGTTGGATGCAGCAAAGACAATCAGAGACAGTGAGTTGCGCAATGACGATATCCTAAGCCTGCATATACTGCCTGTCGCGATACAGGCTGCTGGTGTTGGGACCCAAGAACTCTCTGCATTTGTTGCGGGCCTTAGCGATGGATCCGTGGTGACGTGGGGTGATGCTGGGCATGGTGGCGACAGCAGTGCCGTGCAAAATCAGCTGAGGAATGCGCAGCACATTCAAGCCAGTGATGGGGCTTTTGCAGCCATCCTTGCTGATGGATCCGTTGTGACGTGGGGTGAGGCTCATGGCGGTGGCAACAGCAGTGATGAGCAAGATCAGCTGAGGAATGTGCAGCATATTCAATCCAATGGATTTGCTTTTGCAGCCATCCTTGCTGACGGATCCGTTGTGACCTGGGGGTGTGATGGTGATGGTGGCGACAGCAGTGCCGTGCAAGAACAGCTGAGGAATGTGCAGCAGATTCAAGCCAGTCATGGCGCTTTTGCAGCCATCCTTTCTGATGGATCCGTTGTGACCTGGGGTGATGCTCAGTATGGTGGCAACAGCAGTTCCGTGCAAGATCAGCTGCGGAATGTTCAGCAGATTCAAGGTAATGCGAAGGCTTTTGCAGCCATCCTTGCTGATGGATCCGTTGTGACCTGGGGTGATGCTGAGTATGGTGGCGACAGCAGTTCCGTGCAAGATCAGCTGCGGAATGTTCAGCAGATTCAAGCCAGTGATGGCGCTTTTGCAGCCATCCTTTCTGATGGATCCGTTGTGACCTGGGGTGATGCTGACGATGGTGGCGACAGCAGTGCCGTGCAAGAACAGCTGAGAAAAGTTCAGCAGATTCAAGCCAGTTATGGCGCTTTTGCAGCCATCCTTGCTGCTGGATCCGTTGTGACCTGGGGTGATGCTCAGTATGGTGGCGACAGCAGTTCCGTGCAAGATCAGCTGCGGAATGTTCAGCAGATTCAAGCCAGTGATGGCGCTTTTGCGGCCATCCTTTCTGATGGATCCGTTGTGGCCTGGGGTGATGCTGACGATGGTGGCGACAGCAATTCCGTGCAAGATCGGCTGAGGAATGTTCAGCAGATCCAAGCCAGTTATCACGCTTTTGCAGCCATCCTTTCTGATGGATCCGTGGTGACTTGGGGCGGGGCTGCCTTTGGTGGCGACAGCAGTGCCGTGCAAGATCAGCTGGGGAATGTTCAGCAGATTCAAGCCAGTTATCGCGCTTTTGCAGCCATCCTTGCTGATGGATCCGTTGTGACCTGGGGTGCTGCTGACTGCGGTGGCGACAGTAGTGCCGTGCAAGATCAGCTGCGGGCGTAGAACACCACAGTTTTGGCGCAGATGTGGCGTGTAGAGTCAGAGCGTTCAGGATGTCGTAACTCGTGTAGGATTTGCTTGTTGTGACAACCCACAATGTGCTGGATGTGTTTTGCAAGTTCAACTTTCTCGCATAGCTTCCAATACTTTGGAGGCGTAGGTGAACTCATGAATCCTTTGTGGTGCATAATGATGTGCAGCGGGCTTGAACAGCATCCGCAAATCAAGGGCCCAAGCTAGGGGCCCATGCCTTGTGACCTTGCGGGTCTTCTTTGCAGCTAGGCGAATCGGAAGGAGATTTCATGTAGAAGCCAAAATATGTTGCTTGTACTATCCTGGCACAGTATGCTTCAATCTATTGACATGTCCCTGTACCGAAGTG
Organism: Symbiodinium pilosum; assembly: GCA_905231905.1. Lineage (NCBI taxonomy): Eukaryota > Dinophyceae > Suessiales > Symbiodiniaceae > Symbiodinium > Symbiodinium pilosum. The sequence continues at coordinate 6,842 of CAJNIZ010000993.1, forward strand.
GGAGGATGGTAATAGAGAATATTGAACAATCTTGGATGACCTTAAGTACCCTAAGCCTTGGGAACTATGGTACCACAATACATTAATTTTGGTATCAACCGCATGACGGCATGCGCGCTTTTGCTCCAGATCAACAAGCAGAACAAAAGCTGGCAACTTGTTTCTGGCTATGCAGCCTAATCCCTAATCCCTAAACCCATTATAGTAACTATAGTAGCTTCCATTTTTCCATTATCCCTAAACCCTAAACCCTAACCCCTGTATAACTCCTAGCTAGGACTTCTTGCCTCCCACACGTCGTTGTGCGAAAGTTTAGGTGCCACGGGTGTTCCGCCTTCACGACCTTACCGTATCGTTGTAGTACTGTATGTAAGGGTTTAGGGTTTAGAACTCAGGGTTCAGGGTTAAGGGTAAGGTTGAAGCTTCGAGGCTTCTGAAAAGATTTTCAGGACGCCATTTGCAAGTTCCGTTCAATACCATCGGGCTCATAGTTCTCAGTTTAGGGTTAGAGTTTTAGGGTTAGGTTTTGAGGGTTTGGCATTTAGGGCTTCAGGGTTTAGGGTTTAGGGTCCATGGCCGAGGGCTTGGTATTTAGGTGTCTGAGCTTTGGGCTTCGTTTCAACACTCAAGATCTCAGTGCTACGTAGTTGCTGCGGGAGCTTGCGAAGAGCTAAGCCCGGAGCCCTCTAGCCTGGCCCCTACCAAGTTGATCTGGGGGTTTCCGAAAATTAGAGATACCATTTCGAGGGTCCCCATAATAAGGGTTATAGTATTTGGGTGTACATATTGGTGTCCCCCTATTTTGGGAAATTACCATTTCCTGTTTGATGTCCTCTAGACCATAAACCCAAAACCAAAACAAAACCCTAAGCCTGAAACTTGCGGCCCTAATTACATTGGAGCACAAGCCCGTAGAAGCCTTCAGGGTCTAGGAGGGAACCTTTTATGATTATCTAGCTCCCTGAAGGCGCCACATTTTGAGAGATCCAAACATTCCTAAATCCTTCTAACGTCGTGTAACCCTAAACCCTAAACCCTTACAAAAGGAACCCTGCATCCTAGACCTTCGATCCTGTTTTAAGAAGCATTCATTTCAGGACCTCTTCCCCTTATATTCGTACATATATATGGGGGATTGTCAAAATTATGGTCCCTTTTAGGGTCCCTATTATAATACGGGGCCTAATTTAGGGGACCCAAAAAGGGACCACAATTTTGACAATCCCCCATATGTATATATATATATAAATGCATTTCCATATTCATACACCCTATATGGTCTCACAAGAGGAGCCCCATAACTCCTATACCCTCAACCCCAAGCAGAACAATAAACTCTAACTCCTATACCCTCAACCCTAAACCCTAACTCCTATATCCTCAACCTAAAGCCCTAAACCCTAACCCCTATACCCTAGACCCCAACTCCTACACCCTCAACCCTGAGCCCTAACTCCTATACCCTCAACCCTGTCTTACGAAGCATTGATCTGAGGATCTCTTGTTTCAGGAGTCGTCAGATGAGGAGGAAGCGGCAAAGGCACCAGTGGAGCTTGATGATGGTCCCAGGCGCTGGCCATGATTTGGAAAGGAGGGCTTAACACCCTAAACCCTAAATCCTAATTGAGAGTTTTTGGGGTTGAGGCTTGAGGACAGGAGTTTAGGGCCCAGGGTTTAGGGCTTAGGGCTTGGGGTTCATGGTTCAGAGTTCCGGGCTTGCAGAATGCTGGGCTTTGCAGGTAGGTTTGGGCTGGTTGTTATTCTGGGATGGGAAAAAACGACGCCCTTTTGAGCCCAGACCCCGGGCTTTTCATTGAAGAGAAGACGGGATATCCTCAGCCTGTAGGAGACTGAGGTGCGGCTCACTTAGGCCTTGAAAGTGGTGTGGGGCGTAGTTGGCAGAGTCTGCTGCGTGATTGGGGGCTGACTGGATTTAGCCTTTCGAGAGTGGATACAAGCCAAAGGGCTATATGAGCTATGGTCTAAACTCCTAGTATCCCCCTTAATAACCCTACAGTAGTCCCTTATATGATCCCCTATATAACACCCTTTAAGGAGTTTAGACTACAGCTCATATAACCATCGAAAAGCCTTAGATACAGAGCACCTAGGTACACAGAGTGGCCAAACCCTGAGGTTCAAGCTTCAACACACGACGCAAGCTGCAGTATAAAATGCCCAGTCCCTAAACCCTAAACCACCCTAAACCCTAAGCCCTAAACCCTTAACCCTAAACCCCAAGCCCTAAACCCTAAACCCTAAACCACCCTAAGCCCTAAACCCTTAACCCTCAACCCTAAGCCCTAAACCCTAAACCCTAAGCCGTTCTTGGAGGCACTCCTTGGGATGCTCCGAAGCTTAAAGCCTCCTGGGCTGCACCGGGATGGCTAAGCCTTGAGGGGATTGAAAGGTTATAGGGATTCTATAGGAGTTTAGGGTTTAGGGTTTAGGGTGTAGGGTTTAGGGTTTAGGATTTAGGGTTTACATGGGGAAAATATAGGGATTATGTAGGGATTACATGGGGAACATCTAGGGGTTATATAGGGGTTATTTGACAGGATTATGCTTTTGTTTTTGAGATTTGTGGTGGATTACGGTTAAGGTTTGGGGGTTTAGGGCTTAGGGTTTAGGGCTTGCATAAATACACCCGAATCCCTAAACCCTATGTTGACTTTGTTTGCTGACGTGGTGTGGAGCTTAGGACTTAAGGTTTGTCGCTCCGGCCTTGCTTTGACTGGTTCGATGCAGCTGGCTTCTGGCTCCTGGAGGAGTTTTGGTCTGGATGCACATGGTTTGTTTTCAAGATTTACCATTTCTGCACAAACCCCTTCAGTGCTATGCATGTTCCTTTTCCCCTGGTCTTCCTACGAGGCGACGAAATGCGAGGAACCGTTCAGCCTAGCGGCATTGGGCATTGGAGTCGGTGGGTGTTTTCCACACCCTGCACTTCTGGCGCTAAAGGCTCTGGCCTTTGCAGCCAGTAGGCTGCTGCGCTCGGCTTTCTCTTGCCTGCCATGATCTTCGGGAAGATGGGATAAATGCGGTCCTGAACTCGGAATGATGTGCAAGTCGTCTGGACTGCAGACCGGCGAGAGAATGTGGTAAAGATACGGGGTGGGCATGGCAACTTGCTAACATCAAGGGTAGGACACGGGACAGCGTGCCGTACGACAAATGCTGAGGGATAGAAAGCTGAGGGATAGAAAAGACGCGCGTGTTGGTCTCATGCAGGGCTCTCGACTCTGAGTGCATCTTCTTGACCAGCTGCGCAGCATCACCTGGCCTTGACCTATGATGGTTTGCATCTTAAAGTTTTAGTGGTACTACCGAAACTTCTACTCTCGTCGCATCTCGCATACAGCCACACTTGCGGCCACGATCATTCTTGGTAAGTAAAAAGCCTCAACAACAACTGTTTTTCTGCTGCTGCTGCTGCTGCTGCTGCTGCTGCTGCTGCTGGTGCTGCTGCTGCTGCTGCTGCTGCTGCTGCTGCTGCTGCTGCTGCTGCTGCTGCAAGTCCTTGTCTTCTTTTACTACCTCTCCTCGTACTCCTACTCCTCCTACTACTACTGCTACTACTACTACTACTACCACCACCACCACCACCACAACCATCACTGTCATGTTACTACTGCTAAAGTATCACCATTATAGGGACACGTACAATTAATTGTGCTGTAGTTGTGGTTTGTTTTCGTTACTTGCGGCCTTGCACGGCTCTGAAATAAACTGCGCCAATGGCCCAAACAGCATAGCTTCTATAGCTTGTGGAAGAGGCATATCAAAAGGAGCAAGTGCCAACACCGCACCATTGCAACACCGCGGCCATGAACACCAGAACCCTACCCCTCCTAAACCCAGTGAAGAACGCCCATGGAGTCCAAAACGACAGTATAAGTTTTGTCAAGTTAGCCACAACAAGTCATGTTGCCTGAAACTCCTCACAACCGAAAACTGTGCCAGACACCCTAGACATTCCCAAACAGAATCCGTCTTAGCTCAATAGACACAGAGCTTCCCATTGGGCGATGCCCGAAGCGCCGGCCAACGGAACGAAGCGGCCGAGTCTTGGCCAGGAACAGCTTAGGGCATGTATAGAGGTATGTATGAGCCATAGTCTAGACTCTTACTATTCCCCTTAATAAGCCTTATAATGCTCCCCTACATAGTCCCCTATATACCCCCCCCTCTAAGGAGTTTCGACTACTGCTCATATGGTGATGTATATTTGAAATGGGTATATGTGGGATGCACAGGGTTCAAGGTGTAGGGCTTCCCTCGGATTTTGGGTTAGTGTTTAGGATTTGAGGCGGAGGGGATAAGATTCTAGGTTTAGGAGTAGGAGTCAGAGTTTCATTGGAAGCCTGAATACTTAGGAAGGTTGTCTCCCAACAACACTTTTGTACGTGTGGTGTTGTACCTACCCCCGAACTCCAACTACATCAACTACATAGGCAGCTACAGCTATACTATACTGTAATGAGGCCCCGTTTTTTTGGGAGTTCAGAGTATCATCTACATACGTATTATTCCCTGCCATATATGTGTATATAGCATCTACACACACATACATATTGTCTATAGTTATACTTATATTTGTAAAAACACAGGTCTGGAATGGAATTCTTTAGGGTTCAACATGCAAAAATCCGCTAAGCCCGAAAACCGAGCCCCATGCACCTACCCGGGCGTTCTTTGGGCTAGGGACACCCGAGGAAAAATACTACGCAAATCCCTAAACCCTAAACCCTACCGGCATCCAGGGTCCAGGTGAATCGCATACGGATGATTTAGGCCTCTGAACACAAACACATGAGCTGTAGTCTAAACTCCTTGAAGTGAGGTTATAGGGGATTCTACAGGGGATTACTGCAGGGGTTATTAAGGGGGATACTAGGAGTTTGGACTATAGCTCACTTATTAACAGGTCCTGTACCAACCCTAGGACGGACCCCTACAATCCTCTGATAGTCACCACATACACCCATTGGGGTCTCTCCCTAAGCCCAAAACCCCCTAATTTTATGGGTTCCGCTACCACCACCTAGGTTCCCCCTTAATTAGGGCTACTTGAGGTTAACTAAGACCAACCCGTGATTGTTGAGAGACCCCCAAAGGCACTCCGACTCGCCCTCTGCACCAGCGAACGCCGGGCCAATGCAGAAGGGTCAGCAGGCTTGGGAGAGTAATAGTAACAGCTAATGTTAAAATTGTATCTTAACAGATTAGAATATTATGGAATATATGATATGTTATGGTTTATTGTGGTATTCAGGGTCAGCAGGCTGGGAGCAGGTAAGATCCTACGCGTGTGCACACATGCATGTGCATGTGCCTGTGCATGAGCGCGTACATTGGTCTGTGTGTTTGTGTGCGTGCGCCTGCACCTATGCCTGTGCTTGAGTGCGCGTGTACATGTGTATGTACTAGTTTATAGTATGGCTGTGCTTATTAGAATTCACGTTTGTATGCATATCTGTGAGAATGTCTATCTGTCTTTCTCTTTGCATGCATGCATGCATGCACATGCATACGTATGTGCGTGTACGTGTGTATGTCGGGTTTGGGCATTTAGGAGTTGAGAGTGTAAGATTTAAGGGAAGATCCTGATGTCAGGCTGGTGTGCGATCAGCTGGCAGATTATTTGGCCTTGCCTTCGTACATCCTCCAGCTAGATAGGAGCATATGCTGAGGATCCCGTTATCCTTTGTTTCAGCAATCCCCAGCTTCCCGCGCGCAAAACTGTGGAACCCCAAGCCTCTCTCAAGCCTAAAACAGGTGCAGACTCCCAAGAAGTCCTTAAACTGAACGGCATGGCTCAGCTTTGTGATTTTGCCTTCCCTGAAAATGCAAAGCCATAGATTTGGTAGTTTCCCTAAGTAAGGGGACCCCAACATAGACCCCAATATACTATAGTCCTTATTATAGGGACCCCCAAAAAGGTACCCCTAGTGTTGGGAAATCCCCATTTCAGCCTAGATCTTTGAAATCTTGAAAGGGGCACTTCACTCTTCTTGGAGGCACTCTTGACTTGATAAGTCTATTTACTTCCCCGCTAGCCCCTACTGTGAGCCCCATAACCAAGTAGACTTGCTATGTCAAGATCGCCTCCAAGTAAACCATGTAAGCTATGGTCTAAACTCTGTAACGGGGGATTATATAGGGGAGTATAGAAGGGCGTATTATAGGGGTTACTAAGGGAGATACTAGGAGTTTAGACCCTAGCCTAAACCCTAAACCCTATATAATCCCGTATGTGATCCTCTATGTAACACCCCTTTGAGGAGCTTCCACTATAGCTCATGTGGGGATTGTCCTAAATTACTGTCAATACGGGGTCCTGTATTTAGGTTCCTATTATAATACGGGGCCCTACATAAATTTCCCCCATTTTGGGAACAGTAATTTAGGGAAACTTCCCTAAACCCTAAGCCCTAAACCCTAAACCCTCAATTTAGGGAAACTTCCCTAAGCCCTAAGCCCTAAACCCTCAATTTAGGGAAACGTCCATGTGGCTCTGCATGTAAGCCTTGCAGGTTCTGTTCTACTTCGAGTCCAATGCGGGCGACCCCGAGGTCAGTTTAGGGCTTACCTGGACCCTCCAATGTAGTTCCTTTTTGGGTTTGGTATGGTTTTTTGGTTAGGACTCTTATTGGGACGACCAAAAAGTTACTACATTGGAGGGTCTAGGTAGGGTTTGGGGTTTAGGGTTTGGGGTTTAAGGGTTGGGGCTTAGGGCTTGGGGTTCAGGGCTTATTGTTTAGAGCTTAGGGGAGGCCACTTTGACAGATCTTCAAAGCGTCTATTGAGTAGTAGAGTTTTGGGGGATACTTCAGTGTCCACTATAGAGTAAGATTATTTCCCATTTCGGATATGGCAGTTGTTAAGCAATTAGGACTACATTTTGACTTTCAAACACCAAATAAAGGGCTGCTCGGTCTCGTTTCGCTTTAAGGTCTGCCTTTACGGTCAAGTCCCCCAAAATACTGCACAGTCTCGTTTTGCCTTAGGGTTTGCCTTTAAAGTCCAGTTGCCCAAAGTGATGGGCTTGTATACCCCAGCAATGGAGACCAGCTTCCCAAAGTTATACTCTACTGGGTTGCTGTTAATATGATGTACCTTACTATATTGGGGAAACCCTAGCTATTACTATGTATACCCAACATGGAAACTTAAATTAACATCCTTAACAGCAAGCCAGTCTACTGGCCCTCAAGGTGGAGTTTAGGGCATTCAAGGTTTAGCGTTTCGGGGTGCAGGGTTTGTTTTCTGCTTTCAAGCGTTCCGGGTGCCATAACTTATACCAACTCATGGCCCCTTCGTTTAGTATGACACCAAGCTTTATACTATTTTCTATGGCCCCTTTTGGGTTCCATTCTAATTGGGGAGGGTGTAAACACGCCGCCTCCGAATGCAGGGGCTTTCCGGTAATATTCAGTATGGTACTGGGGACGCTTACAGTTCCAAGGGTTTGAGAGGTTCAGGTTCGTGAGTGGGACGTTGCAGTTATGATAGGCCTCTTGCAGATTGCAACCCGCATTGTCTTACGGCTTCCCTTATTTGTGATTCACTACCGCCAAAAGCCTTTCTCCACACATGCGGCCATATGCTTGAGTGCTTTTCGTTTCCATCGAGTCAAGTGCCCCGAAAACCTAAAACCTAAACACGAAAACCTAAATCCTAAACCCTCAACGTAAACGAAGGCACCACTCCTGTTCTGCGGCAACGGGCGCAAGGGCGCCGGAAAGCAGCAAGGAGGCATCCCTGCTTGGGGTCGTTCATCTTCCTGCTAGGACAGTTCAGGGTTTAGGGGTACTAAAATGGTAGGTTCCTTGGCTGTAGGTATTTTTGCCGTACATAGAGACTAGGAGCGGTAGCCTACTACATACATGTGAGTGCACTTCCAGGGATACTCCTTAGGGAGGATTGGCATACACTGTTTTTGAGTGTTTGACCCTCAGGAAATCCCTATACTTCTATTGAGAACTAATGAATCGTGAAGAGCCTCTAACTTTTAGTAAATTTTGCTGGTTTCAGCATCGTTGCAGAACTTAAGAGTCCCTAAACCCTAACCCCGTGCGTGCCTGGAGGGTTGAAAGGGCTACGCTTGCTGGTGCTTGATGCTTAATGGAGAGCAGGGGGGGGGTGATCCTTATAAGAATCCCCCTATCCCTACACAACATTTTACAAATGCAGAGGCTTATGCCAAGCAATCGCACTAAAATCCTCCGACAACCCTCACAGCGCTTCATGATTTACATCTCTCCCTCGCAGGGCCCAAGTTCTCAAGGAAGACTTAAATTAGTAGTTTCCATTTTCTTCTCCACTATCCCTATATGTTACTATAGTCCCTTATATAATCACCTAGAGATTCCCCTATATTACCTGTTGAGACGTCTGAGGCGGTTTCGTTTTCGTGGCCTCGCACATCTGGCTGTCAGAGAACTCAGCTTTTCTCACGGGTAGGGTTTCGGGGTGTCGGGTTTAGGGTTTCGGGGTTTAGGGTAGGATTGAGAATACCCTTCAGGGAGGATTCCTTCTGAGTATCTTCCCCTGGGTTCCCTTACAACCTGGTTCGGAGGGTCTATATCCCAAGTGCCTGCAATGCTACTTTTTCCACGGATTTTGAATTTTGCGTTGAGATTGTCTTGAAGCTTCGGGCGGATTACATCGCGATTGTGCAGTGGTGGTTTATGAGGATTATCAAGTCATTGTAGTGGTTTTTATGTAGAGATTCCGCTGCGTCTGGCGCCTTTGGTTCAAGGCTGTGTGGAGGACAGGGGTTTAACCTACCAATACAGTAGAACAACTTACAAGACACTCTCGTGTTGAGGGATCTACCCTCCATTATAACTTCCAAGCATGTAGCGCATCCTCAAGCGGAGCGGAGCGGGGGGGGGGTCGGCCAACCTCACCTTGGATGCCTGTCCCACGGGGGTCAGCCGGCACATTCCGCAAGTCAGAACAGAAGGACTCTGCGCAGTACATCTCCCGAGGCACAATGCTGGTGCAAACATTTCTATTTTTTATTGACTCTGCGCGCGTCACCAGATGATGGGCCCTCGCGAGAGCGCAATCACACAGAAGGCAGATCGGCCTGCCTTCCTTGCGCACACGCGCACAGGTGTCTCGAATGCCCGAGAGGGGATGGGACTACTGCTCTTGATCATCCGAAGAACCGGCAGAATGAGTCCGGGAGGGAAACTCAGTTCAACCTTTCGCACATTACGGCGTCAAAGAAGAGGCAGGGCTGGGTAGTCTGTATTTTAACCTTGAAACACACGGATCTGTCAGTCCTTTGCCGAACTTGCTGAGGCTGAGAGGTCTGAATAGCTACACGTTGAGATGTTAGTGGGCTGAGGATGTGGAGGGCAAGAGTCACGCAGGAGATTCTTATGAATTAGAGCCTCTTAAGGATTGTGCTCACCTCTTTTGAGAAACTTTCCCTCAACCGCAACCCTGTCAAGTTCTAGTCCAGTACAGGGCCAGAGCATAGAACTGCAGCAAGACCCCCTTTCCTTAACTGAGTACACCAATGATATATTAGGTGGACCCCCCACCCTGTAATGGTGGTATAATAGGAATATAAGAGGACCTTAATATAGTTACCATTATCCCTTATAGTCACTATTAAATGATATAGTAGGTTCTATTTTCTTTTGAGTTCCCTACACCCTAAACCCTGATGAAGATTTACGCCGAGGTATGGAACCCTGGAGCAGACTGTGGACCCTGCCAAGATCGATGCCGAACGGAAGGTCAGCAGAATTTCACGTACTGGGGGGAAGTAACCCCAAGTTCCCTTTTGGACAAGAATAGTTCAGGATATGTAGAGGGATCTGCGGAGATATGTAGAAGGAACAGGAAACGGTAACCGCACCACCATGCAGAGTCGGGGTTCAGGGTGTCAGCACGGAATTGCGAGACGGATCATGTGGTAGTCCCGAAATAATCCCGCTCCGCCAGAGTCTCCATATTCTCTTCCTCCATCACCTACTAAAGGCCAGTAAGTTCAGTTGTGGGTGTCCTTGTCACCCTCATCATGTTGGATACACTTGTCATGTGACACAATTAGTGATTCTCTCATACTCCAGGTTGTCATAACCTTCACGTTCTCATAACCTTGACAGAGCTTCGTCTTGTAGCCGCCAGTCCTCTGCTTTCCGAGTCTCAACTATTCTTGTAACAGTTTGGAGTACCCTCCTAATCTGGTCATCACCATTTGAGCTATTAGAGGGGTTCTTAAGTGGGATACTAGGAGTTTGGATTACAGCCCATTTGGGATTGGTTTCGGAGGGTCAGGGGAATTTGGGGCTTTGGACTTTGGACGTAGGATTTGCAGAGTCCTCTCGAGTTTTGCAACTGCCGGCAGCTTAGATGTCTTTCAGTTTGGCGGTTGCAAGTCGTGACGAACTCTGACCTCTGTTTGCGGAGGCTTTGCACTGGCAGCGTCTGTTTTAGGGTTAGGGTGTAGGGTTTAGGGTGTAGGGATGACCCTTGCCAACCAAAACCATGAACTGGCCAAGGTACCCTCATTTTTTTTAGGAAACCGCTGCAAAAAGAATTAAGAATTAGACCCTAGTCCTCAAAACCTACACCCTAAGCCCTAAATCCTGAACCCTAATCCCTATACCCTAGACCCTAAGCCGTAAATCCTAAATCCCAAATCCCTAAATCCCAAATCCCTAAATCCCAAATCCCTAAATCCCAAATCCCTAAGTCCCAAATCCCTAAATCTCAAATCCTTAAATCCTAAATCCATAAACCCTAAATCCCTGAACCCTAAACCCCTTAAACCCTAACCCCCTAAACCCTGACATGACTAAACAGGAGACCTGGCCCCTAGTGCTGCCAAAGGGCGAGTACAATTTTGTCACCCGCAAGGCCAAGCCGAAAGGAATGGTTTTTGGGTTTAGGGGGGCTTAGGGTTTTGGGGGTTTAGGGGTTCAGGGTTTAGAGATTTAGGGTTTAAGGATTTAGGGTTTTGGGTTTTGGGGGTTTAGGGTTTAGGGACCTAGGGATTTAGGGTTTAAGGATTTAGGGTTTAGGGTTTTGGGGGTTTAGGGACCTAGGGATTTAGGGTTTAGGGGTTTAGGGGTTTAGGGGTTCAGGGTTTTGGGCTTAAGGTGGCTTAGGGGTTAAGATTAGGGATTAGGGTTTGGCATTAGAGTTTAAGGGTGTTAGGGTTTAGGGATTTAGGGTTTAGGGGTTTAGGGATTCAGGGTTTAGGGAGTAGGGTTTAGGGCTTAGGCTTAGAGTTCAGGTTGAGTCAAAGTGACACAGTTCTTCAAGGCTTAGGACCATCCAAACAGTTTCTCGGGTTTAGGGGTGGGGCTTGCAGCTTCACATTTCCCCTCAACAAATGCGGAATCTCACACGGGCCCCTTCCAACAAGGAGCGTGGGCTTTGCGGGGCCATTTGGGGGTTCCATGTTTTGATTGGGAGGGTGTAGGTTTTACAGCTAGCGCTGTTAGATGGCATGGTGTTAGGGGAGCTTAAATTTGAGGCCGAGATGCAGAAAGTGTCAGCGTTTGGAGGGTTTGGGCTTCGGGTTTTGGTGGATAGGGGCTTAGGAGCTGCGAGATCGTCGTTTTAGCGCCCAGGATACAGGAGCGCACAAGGAATTATCCACCCAAACCCTAAACCTGGGGTCTGCGGCACCCCTTGAGGGATATGACGCTTGACATGCAGACCGCCCTATACCCCCCAAGTACTGTAAACATGACTTTCAGATTCCCAGCAAAAAAAAGAAGCCCTCATTTTAAAAGCGCCCAATGGAAATTTTGGACTGGCTTGAGAAGATGCCATGGGTTTCAACGAAGCCGACCTTAGCATTAAAGCGTCATATTCCCAAGAGCGGACAGTGTAAGAGCAATGTAACGACAGCGAAAGCCTACCCTACCCCAACTTAACATGGCACTCCAACAGGGGCCCTATAATCACGCGATTTCAGGGTCTAGGGTGTAGGTTTCCGTGTTCGTTTGGGGCATTGCGCCACCAGTCTGACGCCCAAGACTACAGATAAGCAGCTCTCTGTGTTGCTTACCACAACTTGGGACGTGCGGTTAAGCTTTAGGCTTTAGGGCTCAGGGCTCCTCATCTTTGTGCATAAACTTGTGTAGCGATAGAGGGGCCCCATAGTTAACTCCTGGTCTCTATATGGTGTTCCCCCTAAAATCCTTACTGAGGGCCCGATTTATCCCCTTTATCCCTAGGGCTATATCTTTAGCATCCCCTGGTGTCTAATTTTGGGAGCTGCCTAGACCCCTTTAGTCCTTAGATCTTGTTTCTGTTGAAAACCATGAACTAAACCCGCCAAAATCCTTGAGCCCTGATCCAACACCTAATCTTCAATAGGGAAGCGGGACCCCAAGCCCGAATCCCAAACATGATGTCCCTAGAAGTTCAACTTCAGGGAACGCCGGTTCCTTCGGCGACGATGCCTCAGCGGGTTTTGACCTCAGACTCGCCAACGATTGCCCTACTGATCTGGAAATTTATTGGAAAAGTTTGGTGTTGAAAACTTCTCATACGAATGGGGGCATTATGCATGATCAAAAGATTTTAAAAAGAGTGTCTTTGCAAAATTGGGGTCTCCCGTACACAGGCCACAGCCCTCATTACTGAGCGGGGACCCACCAAACCTCGCATAGCATAAATACATTTTGGGGGGAATTAACTTCATGTGCGCCACGGTCTAGAGGGGGGGTTATATTGGGATTATATGGGGGACTACTATAGGGTTTATCAAGGGGGATACCAGGAGTTTTTCTTATGGCTCATGTCATGAAAGCGGTTCAGGGGGAGTTGGGGATGAACACCCAAACTGGGCCAAGGCTGTTGTCAGGGAACTTACATTAAGTTACCGATATGTTGATAAGGAGATGACATGATTTCCTAAAGGGTAACTCAACTTGCTTGCCTTTGGCAGCAACCCAGTAAACCCTGAACCTGTGGGTTTAGCTCTTCTTAACCATAACCCTAAGCTCATAAGCTCTAGAGAACCCAGCAACCCTAAACCCTATACATCCCTAGATATCCTCTGGAACCCCATGTAGTCCCTTGAAAACGCGGCCCACTCGGCCTCCCCACCACCCACCGGTCTGAACAGCTGCTCGGACTGAAGTTTACGGTTGCCGGCAAACCAGATGTTTTTTGAAGGGTGTTGGGCTTGTTGCTTTAGGTTTAGGAAGCTAGGCCTAGGGTCTAGGGTTTAGGGCATTGAGTTTAAGGTGTAGAGCTTTGGGGTTTAGGACTTAGAATTTGTGGCTTTGGGTTTTCGGATTTTGGGGCTTAGTGTCTTGGAGCCGGCTTCTCGTGGGCGGGGTAGGTGAGCACTGTAGAAGTCTGCAACAAATCAGGAAGAACATTGCCTAACATGAAGCAATAGCTATAGTGGCATGTACCAACAAAGCTTATGTCAGTTGGTGAGACGCCTACATCTCGAAAACTCTGAGTTGGTACCCCTGGGTTTTAGGTCCCAAGGGCTAAATTCCAGGCTTGAGGAACCCAAACCCAAGGGTACAAACTCTCTGACCATACAACGACACAATATGGTCACTCTTTTGGAACATGTGGCAAGTTTCTTGGCGCGACAGGGTTTGGGGTTTAGGGGTTCAGTGTGTAGGGTTTCGGGATCAGTCGAGCCCCTACGTTCAGGAGGCTTAATTATGAAAGCTTCTCTTCCTCTCTCTCTCTTCCCTAAACCATAAACCCTAAACATTCTAGGGGTTGGACTGTAGGTGCGTAGTGACGCAGCCTGTACAAGGTTTGGGGAGGCAAGGGTTCAGCCTTAACTTGAAACATCAGACCTTAATCTTATTGGGCTCCAAACCCAACTTATAAAACCTATATAGTGCCGTTAAGTGCCCAATACATCCGCTAGATCCTGATGTGTTTCTCAAGGGAGGTGCCGATCAAGTCCGTTAAGGTTTTTGATTTTAGGGTTTAGGGTTAAAACAAGTACAAGAGGGGAGTTCCCAAGAGAGAGACCTTCCAAAACCCGGACATACCGCTCATATAGCCCCCCCCCATAACCCTATGTAGCTCTTGCGTCTATGCTCCTTATGTAACCTTGGAAACTACCTCCCGAAAATGCCCCTAGTTTCAGGGCTCAGGGCTTACTTCAGGGTGAGACATTCAGGGTTCAAAATCCCCGACCAGGTCAGATGGGTTTGCAATGCGAAGACGCCACCGCCGGAGCCCAATCCACAATCATTCTCTAAAACGGTATGGCTCTTGGGGTCCGATCTTCTTTGATACGAGCGCTTTCCTCAAGAAAACCAGGCTCAGAATCCGACCCTGCTACGTCAAACCCTTGCCTGAAGCCTCTCAAACTTTTGATCCCTTGACCCAATTAGTTGATTGTTGTTTGAAAAGCATATTGGGTCCTGCCCCCACTCATTAAGAGTTGGATAGTATTTATATTAGAAGATTTATATATAGACTTTAATATGACCCCTAGTATAGACTGTTAATGGGTGGGCAGGACCCAAACCATAGTGCAGGGCACTGCAGTCACTGAACGTGAAGTCGAATCCTGTACCCCTAAGCTCTGAATCCTCGTTGAATCAAAGCGAGAACGTAGTCAGCGCGGCGCATCCAAAGCTTGCACTGTTAGACCTGTCTTTTTTTTAACCCTCTGCTATATGGAGATTTCCAAACAATTAGCGGTGCCTCTCCGGGGGATCGTCATAATAAGTACTACGATAGTGCATTGGGGCCTCTATGGGGGTGCAAGACTCAAAAAGAATTCGCGGTAGGTTCTAGTCCGGATGGCCAGTGCAGCCCCTGACGGGCTTCCCCCCCGGGTGAGGCAGTACAAAAGTAGAACCCTCAAATATGTGCCACAACATTGTACCAAATGGTAGCCAGATAGGGACAGACAACAACATAGTTCATGTTGATGCTTTTTCACGTGCTTGCAGATTTTACTTCGTCTCGTACGTCATCCACATAGCTTTGCATGTTGACGGGAAAAGGACTGATGTGTGCAGGGTGTCAAGCTTAGACGCCGATGTTTCGTCGGGAAATATGAAGTGTCCCTAGGCCTTAGAACCTGAAAGTAGACACATCTTATGGGTATTCAGCATGGGACGAGTTAGGAAAGCCTCGGGCAAAATAAGACGGCGTCACACCAAATGGTGGCCTTGATAAAAGCCCTAACTTAAACCCCTAAACGGGCCTAAACCCTAAACCGCGCAGAACATGGTATCATATGGCCCCATGTCAGGCTTTGGAGATTCTTCTCAGTGAGCCAGGAAACCCTAAGCCCTAAACCGTACTCGGAAACCCCAACCCCTAAACCCTATCAAGCCTTAATCCCCAAGTCCAAACAAACCCTAAATCTCCCAAACCTTAAACCTCAAAGCCTGAAAACCCCAGAACCTAAACCCCCAAACCCTAAACCCTAAACCGCAGCCTGAGGTGCAAACTATCACTGCTATTCGTCCGCTGGGGTGGCGAGTGCCCAGGATGCCGTAAAAGGTGTTCAAGGTTTTTAGGGTTTAATATAGACCCATGATTAATAAGCCCCTCCTTTTAAGGGCCCAAATATTAGGATCCCTACTATAATCCCTATTAAGGGGAGGGGGTTTATTAATCATGGGTCTACATTAGGGTTTAGGGCTCGAAGAGGTGTACGGTATAGAGCTTGACTTCGTGATTGGGATGATGGAGCTTAAAAGAAAAATGTAGGGCCCCGAGCTAGGAGCCTAGACTTCCAACCTTAGAGGTAAGGGAAAGGACAAGTAAAAGCCAGGAAGTATCCTCCAGTCCCTTTGGACTTGACTAGATACTCTTCTTCATAATATGTGTTTCGTCATGTGCCTACCTAGTTCGTGCTCCATCAAACCTAAACACCTCAACCCACTGTACATCCCTATATGTCCCTCAGCCTCCTAGTTTTGCCTTCGTGGTGACTGGTGCTAGCTCCAAGGCGCACGCCCGCAGCCTTAATGCGGAAAAGCAATTCATCACAAATCTGCTAACTGCCCTATTAGTTTGAAGGCAATTCCAGTTTCTGATTGAGAGATGGTGTGAGGGCTACACTGCTACACAAGTTCTGGGCAGTAATTTCAAGCTTATGTAAGGGGTATGTAAGGTCCCCTCATGGCAACCTTTCCCGGAAGTTGCCACGGACCACCGAAGCGAACTTCGGAGGAAACATGAAGCATTGCAGTGCAGTGCAAAATTAATGCAAAATACCTTGTTTACGTTGCAAGGGGGAGCCCATGTAGGTTTTGAAGTTCGACGTGTTGACAACCCTGAACACTATGGAGTCATGCTGCGTGCTGTAGACGGAGCCTCAAAGAGACGACCGTAGTTGGGTCCACGTTAGGATCTGCTACGCTTTTTGGATATGGGGTTCCTTATATTACTAAAACATGTCCTTTTTCTTCCTAGCGGAATTGGGGCCAAGATAGGTTCGACACCCCCTAGCACGGACAATGGACATCTTCTTGCACAGCCCTAAGCACTTGGCATCGCAGAAGCCACCAGACATGGCACGGAACACTGCTTACAGTTTTGCAAGCGCCTAAGAAGCTTAGGGTTAAGGCCCAAGGGTTACAGTAAGGCAGCCGAGCTTAAACTTAAGGACTTTTGGCGTGATAAGCCTTGATTTTGGGTCTTCAGGGTTTGGGGGCTAATGTACAAGCCTGAATGCTTGATATCATTTTTCTGCCACTTCATCGCTTGAGCTAAGGTACTCCAAGTGGATGGACGAGCAGGAGGCAGGGTTTAGGGTATAGACCCTAATAGCCCGCCTTGAGGGTCCTTTTTGTGTTTCCGCGGCACTTTGAGGGAGGATAAACATTGACCCTTTGATTGAGTTTTTCGCTTCAGGGTTTAGGGATGAGGCTGAAGCTGGTTCTAGGTGTTTAGGGTTTTAGGGTGCAATACTGCATTCATAGCCCGTCGCGTATACAGCGGCATGCAGTAGTTGGTCCGATGGTTAGTGGTAAGAGCAACCGCAAGCATTCAGAATTTAGAGCTAGCACTACCGCCTGAAATCTGCCTTTGAGTAGCCGTTTCTCGAAATAAGGACCCCCTTTTTGCGATAATGAATGGCACTGAACCCTACACCCTCTATAATCCCTATACAATTCCTAGATAGCCCCAATATAATCTCTAGATGACCCCTTTCCCTAAGCAACCCCTGAGGGATGCCCCGCATGTACTCAAAATATAGGAGCAAACCCTAACCCCTAAACCATAAGCCCTGAAACCCCAAACCCCTGAACCCTAACCCCTAAACCCAAACCCCTACGTAACCCCTTATATCCTAAACCTCTAAACCCTAAACCCCATTATAGTAGCTTCCATTTTCTTTTCCATTATCCCAATAGAACCCAATATATCCCCTCCCTATATAATCCCTATATATCCCCAATAAAAAAGCCTTTGGTATCCTGAAGGCTAATGATGGTGACTGGGGCAAGTACGGCTCCCCTCCAAGTGATGAGTACATGGGCCTGATCCCTGGTGCTTCCCCTCATTCAGGGGTTCAGGGTTTAAGGGTTTAAGGGTTTAAGGGTTTGGGGTTTTAGGTGCTTCTGGGGTTTATTGGTTTGTCATTTTGGACGGTGAAGGATTTCAGATTGACTTTGGGGAGACGGGTACAGGTAG